>SNQJ01S0195027.1:0-11920 GCA_010110895.2 Picea sitchensis | reverse complement strand
ACAACTGCAGGCTTTTCATCTTGAAGGTTTATTGAGTCAGAGGGAGGCTGGGGGGATTCAGATTGTAGCAACTTGGAGAGGGACCTTTTGAAGTCTTCATTTTTAACTAGCTTAGAGAGGGGTACAGGAATCCTAATCTTCTAAATCTCATGCTCAAAATTGAAGGAGGGGGGAGGTTTAGGATCTTCTTTTACCTCAGTGACAGGCTCTTTGGCTATTGGTGAAGCACTCTGAGTCTTCATTTCTTTAGCTGTGGCTGCTGCAGTTTTAGTGGGCCTATCTGCTATGAGGGGCTGGTCTGGGCTGTCAAAGTCTCCTTCTTTCCTTCTCGACCTGAGATTATATCTGTTAGAAGTGGGACCAGCCCTTTCTCCCTTTCATAACTCATGGATCTGAATGTTCATCAAATATCTTTCATATGCAGACTGAGTCAAGTGGGGAAATGGGGGAGTCTCTTCAATACAGTGAATTTTCGGGCCAAACTCATCTATTTCCTCTCTTTCCTCATGATCAACTAGGTTGTTTTGGAGGGGGGTTTGAACCCTTTGATAATCTCTATCTTTTCCCCTTTGTTCCCTCGGGAAAACCTAAGGCATATTGTTAGCAGGTCATCTGAAACCTCTATTATCAGTGTTCTGGGGATTTCTATACATGGGCTTCCCCTCTAATTCCAACCTTTCTATCTTGGCAGTAAGCGATTTTAACATTCTAGCTGTATCATCTGTCTGATGGGGCAGGGGAGAGGAACTGGATGAGGGAGCTTCAGGCCTGCTCTTTGATGTATTTCTATCACCGACGTTCCTGAGTCGGTTGACGGCCAATATGTTGGATTCTACCTCCACGACTGCGTCTTGCATGTGTGCCAGCATAGCAGCTCTCCTCTCCCTTAGCAGTAGGCATAAATCAGGATCAAAGTCACTGGAGTAAGTGATCTTTGCAGAGGCTTCAGAGGGTTTTATCTCAACAGAAATTTTGTTGTACATTTTATTAAATCTCTTGGAGAAGTCAGAAACAGACTCTCCTTCCTTTCTCTTCAACGACCCAAACTCTGTCATGTAATACATGAAGTCTTTTTTATCTCCCCACTGTCTCAAAAAGCCATTATCTAAAGCTCTGATACCATCAATAGATCCAGGAGGCAGGGCCCTGAACCAGTTTCTAGCCTCTCCTTGGAGACTATGGACAAAAATTCTCATCCATACGTCAGTGTGCATGATAACATTATCATCCGCGAAAGTGTAAAAGGCTGCTAGGTTCTCTTCAAAAGTTATGTCCCCCTCGCTTGTAAACTTGGGCAGTTGTTTAAAGTACCTGTCTGCTGGGAGGTTATTGAAAGGCTGTGGTAGCACAAGGGGAGCGTACCTAGCGGCTATGATGACATCTGTTTTGGTCATAGGGGGATTTTCTCCAGCCATAGGAATATTAGGTGGAGGAGAGCTCGGAGGAGAAGGAGTTCGCGAAGGGGCTACTGGGAATGAGTCCCGAAGTGGAGTGGGAAAATCCTCTGCAGTCATGGGTCTTCACCGATAAACAGATTTAAAGGAGAGGGGAGTGACAAGAATTCCTCCCTCTAGTCCCAGACCAGGAGGGGAAAACTCGGCAGGAACACTTCCAAAATTCAGGAAACGGGAAACCTCTGAAGGAGGTCTATCAAGAAACCGAGGAGGAGAAAAAGAAGTTATTACAGAAGGAAATGGTGGATTACCTATTTCGGCAGTGGAAGCTTCTTCTTCAGGGGCCTTTCCTTTTCTGAGAACCACCTCCAGATTGGTTTCGGGTGTAGCTAGGGGTAGCTGTGGATGAGACCGCGTGTGTCTGCCTCTGAAAGCCACAATTGATAGAGCAGGTTCTCCCCAGCGGAGTTGTCACAATGGAGTCGCCAGGTGCACAACAACAATCTTAATCATTCTGATATCTGGTGCAGCTTCAAAATCAGTTAATCGTTGTCATTCAATCCTGGGGAAAATATTCAACTTCATCCCCGACAACGGCTCCAGAAATGTTGGTGACGGAAGTCACTCTTGGATTGCTAGCAGGAGCAGAGCCCGACGCCCATCAGTTTTATGTCACAGTGGTTTTTATGGGTGATCAAATGGACAGAGACTCGGGGAGATGTCACTCTAACTCAGAGACTGGGTCTGACATGTATGAAACAAAAGAGGTCTTGATATAACTTCAATCAGTGGGTTGATTAAAGGGTGAATAGGTGGAAGACTTGATAAGAAGAGTGAACAAACTACTTCGGGCAACAGGCTTTCAGCAATTTGTAGAACAAAAACCCAGAATGTGAGCTCCTCTGGTTCAGGGCTTCGAGATACTGAAAAGGGGACTTGACTGGATTCTCCAATTCCAAGTCATTCAGCGTTAAGAAAATCACAAAGACTGATTAGAGACGATGCAACTGTCACAGTGATCAAATTCTACATCATCCTATGACAGCTACGACTCGACTGGATTCTCCAATTCCGAGTAGCTCTAACACAGTTTGAACAAAGGCATGAAAGAAACTGACATTCATAAGGCAAGAAGTCTCAGGAGTTCATACATAACCAGAGATAACAATGATTCATCAAAGCTTTACAACCAGGAGCTTCTGCTCTACCATCGATACCTTACAAATTACAAAGACTGAGTTTATGTACTCAGAGAAAAATGCCTCACAGAGGCGTGCTCAGTCACCCAAGGCTTGGTGTCACTTCAATTCAGTCAAACTTGTACTGATATCTTCTTTTAAGCACCACCTTAACTATGCATGGCTTCTGCAAGGAGAGTAGCTGAACCATTAAGTGTCGAGCTAGCGTGCGCAGACTTCTCTATTGAGCTGAGGACTTCGGCATGGCATCTTTGAGAAAATCGATGCACAAGACTTCCTCAAGCAGATGGTTTGCCAGACCCTCCATCCCCTGTAATTAATGAGTGAGGTGAGGTTTCAACCACCCTCTCTCTTCTTCATTCACTTCGAGAAGGTACTAGGATTGAGATCGAGTTGAACTGGCTCCTGGAGAACACAGTGATCCCTTCTGCAGTTAAACCCAATGCTTCGGCCCTTTGCGCAGTTCTTTCCATCACCTCCAAGTGACCACGGGCTGTGACCTTGTGCCTATCTTCAAAGGCACTTTCGGCACCTCGCCTCTCACGAATGGGAGGAGCTAATCCTTATGCTTCAAAATTACGATGGGCAAGGAGGCGAGGAGCCCAATCGTGCACCAGGTGTCCACTTCAGATGGACGGCTGAGATCTCCTCGGCGATACTGTGGGCCCAGGCTCTGGACGCCCTCGACACTTCACGACTCGCGGCTGGGGGGAGTTAATCGTTCTGCTTTAAAGTTTCGATGGGCGAGGAGGTGAGGAGCCTAATTGCGCAACACGTGTCCCTCTTTGATGGATGGTTCTGATCACCTCGGCAAGACTGTGGGCTCAAGTCCGGGATTCCTTCGGCACTTCGCGTCTCGCGGATCCTAACACCAAAACTTCGGGACTTCTCCCGGTGAGATCCCGAGGCTTTGTGCCACCTGTATTCCACTCGCCGACTCTGCTATGGCCCCCACTGCCTCCAGCTGTCGGGATATCGCTTCTCGCAATCTCGTGATCCCCACGCCCAAATTCTCGAGCCTTTTCTTGCGAGGCCCCGATACGCGATCCCATGTGTGGATCCAACGGTTCTTCACCTTCTCGCTTCTCGCATCCTCGCGACTTGAGTACCCAATACTTGGGTCTTTACCCTGTGAACTCCCGATTTCACGAGATCATCGACCTTGGATGATGCCGACAACACTTTGCCCGCTCACTTGACCTGCTACTTGGAAAAAAACAAGAATTCTCCCATGCTGCGTTTAAGCATTTTGTGCAACTTGCAGACCTGAATGCTCTCGAATCCATGACAATAATTATCACTAACAGTGAGGATTTCATAGATGTAGGCATTTTGGATATCAAGGGCTTCCATTCTTCCCTTAAGCCGTCAAAAGTCCTCATCCTTAGGCAACAACCCCAAAGCTACAAGAGTATTGGCATGCCAATACAGTTCAGTCGTTCTGAAGAAATGGAATTTCTGGTACAGGTGCAGCCTACGTCCAGAACAATATCCCCAACCTTAGCTTCCACTTCATTTGTGTAACACCCCTGTTTCCCCCAACTTGTAATTAATCATTAATTAGAATTACTATGTTGTGGCATGGGAACGATGTAAATGTATTATTGTTTGAATTTCCAATAACTGACTGTGGGGGTGAATGGAGTTTTTGTAGCATAAAAAAACCCTAATGTCGAACCCGCAATGTAAAGAGAGTCGTCAATCCGAAGAGACTTCTGATCCACTCGTGATCGTTTGATATAGATGGTGGCTAGTTCGGTGCCGACTGACTCCAAGAGAAAACTGGAGACTACATGGCCAAACCTTGAAGGCCGAAGTGACGAAGTAACGTGGACCATCGATCCTCAGATCCTTCAGGATCCTTCTAAGTCATCCATCGTTAAGGAAACGTGTCACCGCTAACCCTCACCGCGTGTCAGCCTCTAGTATGTGCTCGCTTGGCCAAAGTGGTTGGTGATGTAACCGAGACTCCGGGAGTCCAGGACTTCGGGACTCCGGAGGATTCGAGGTGTAGCATCACAGAGAGACCAAAAGGCTTGAAGGCTGGAGCTACGTGGCAAGCTTATGGGACTTCAGAAATATTGAGAGGCTGGAGCGTTGGAACTAGGTCCGTCGAAAGGCCAAACCCACTTGAACTTGTCCCTGTGTATACCGTGTTACCACGTGTAGGTGGATACCCTTCGAGATTTCGGTACTTTGGGACTTTGTAGGATTGGAGCGTAGAGTCAAAGGTAAGTTGAAAAGGCTCAAAGGCCCGAGCTACGTGGCATCATTTCGGAACATCAGGAGTTCGGGACTTCGAAAGATATGTGTGCAGAAAAAAAAAGAGGTGTTAAGCGTTGAAGTGTTGAACGTCGAACTCTCCCCTCGCTTAAGTGTTCAATGGGGAATGAACCTCTTCGTTGGATTGAACAGTGGATGGACTTCCCACCATGATGTAGGAACTTGGAGACGACAGATGTGAGGAGGATCCATGTGGCCTTGGGACAATAAGTCTTGCAGAACTTTAGAAAGGTATAACTTCCGATCTAGAGCTCGGATTGGAGCATGGCGATACTGGTGGGAAATATTTTGATGAGCATAAGAGGATGAAGATCTCAGAAAGAGGATCTGAGATGTTTAACGAAAGAGAATTTATGATACCCCATTCCTTAAAAATCCTTTAAAGGGGTTGGGTGTGTTACAAATTGGTATCAGAGCACACCATCAACACTTGGCCTACTTGGGCTCATGCACGATTCATATGAGAATATTTTTGGAGGAATTTAAGGGGTAACACCCTATCTTAACTCATTCCTAAGAGGTTTAGTCAAACCTTTACGAAAGAGAGGAATGAAACCTATTGTTGTCTATAGATGTTTTGAAAATCTTCACTTTGTGTTGCTAGCGTTTCCAAATAAAGAAGCTGACTTCACTGTGAAATTGTACGTGTTGTTGTACATTCATAATATTTGGTTACCAAGGCTAAGATGAGCCTGTGGAGAATATTGCTTCCAAACTTAAATTTTTTGCATAAGTTCCTTGAGTAGAAGGATGTAGATTAAAATACAGTTGGGATTTTACCCAATGAGATTGAATCATCCTAGTCTATGGCAAAGGAAGCCTATCATTTCTTTGGAAAATGATAGTCGATCCTATAGGAGTGGGATTATGTTGATGGGCACTAATAGAAAGACTTGGATGTGAATGGATGGAAAGGATCTGTAGAAGTAATAATTACTACTTTAATGAATCATTAAACCTTATATATGTGTATAATCCCTCACGATCAGAGGAATGAGTATGGTGACCATTCTATGAAAAGGGAGAGCATGCGCATTTCTTGGGTTTCGAAGGCAACTGGGAAACAAATTTTGTTTCTGCGTACAAGAATTTTTGGGCAGGGTTTTTCTAATCAAGATGATAAATAGAGTTGTATAAATATAGAGTGATTGAGTGAAAAATCACAGCAGCCTCCCTTGCTTGGTGGATAGGAAACTAATCTGCCATAATTCTTGTGGGAGGAGGAGAGTGGCCCATGTCCCTGACTGGTGTTGAATAGAAGGAAGAATACTAGGTGTAATGGTTAAGACTAATTATGACCTAAAGATACTCTGGATTTTTGAACTGGAATACTTAGTAAGTAACATAACTCAAAATTACATTTGGGATTTAAGGGAATAATCCAAATGTTATTAGACATCAAAAATTAATTATAATTAAGGTAAAATGGTTGATTAAATGTTGATCCTGAATGTGGTAAAGGAAGTGTTGGTGCACTTCTAGAAGCCCAATGGGTCATATTGACATCCATTGGTGGATGGTAGCCATATAGATATAGTTGGACACTAGTGAAGGGAATCTAGAAAATGATTTCCTTGATCGAAAGGTATCTTGATCAAGACTAGATGGAAGCTATATTGGTTGTTTTATCACCTTGGACATGGTTATAATTTTCCAGATTGTATTTATGAGTGGGAAATGTTTTCATGAAAGTTGAGGCAAGAGTGTTTACTTGCTAGTTTTTATCGCATAGAAAGGGAAACATAGTTATGACTATGTCTATTAAACTGCTAGGTGGATATCTTGTGAATGATTGCAAGCTCTCAACTAAGAGGGAAGCTCAGTGTTGAGTGTCCCTATGAGGCTTGTTATAAGGATGGCAACAACATCCTTGGAGGAGGATCTGGAAGTCTGATATGTCCATGTGCATGTATGACATGTAAAGGGTGCAAGAAATGAGATTTCATGATGAATGTTTGGTTAGGTTTGTATGTATTTGAATGCATGGGTTAATGCATTGTGAGGCTTCTTGACATGAAGACTAATATTAATACCAATTAGGTATGAAATATATTAAATGTGCAAGTGATGCACATGCATGATGTAAGGATAAATGTATACTAAAGGCACAATATGGTTGCCTTGATGAATGATATGTAAGGCGAGAATTGCACTTGCCAAGATTAAGTGAATACCATGGATGCATGGCTGACTCCATTTTGAAGAGTCATGAAAGTTCTGTTTTGAATGATGGATTAAGGGGAATGTGCTCCATTCCCTTAAGAAAGACTAGTATAAATAGAAGAAAGAGTGGACAAGCAAGGATGCTTTGTTGTCATGATAAGAGGCAAATGATTCTGCCTTTGAGGGTCACATGAGAATGATTGTGAAAAATCATGAGTTATGATTTTAAAATAGAGATGTAGGTGGGCTATGAAATATACCTATGGAAGCTACACACAAGCTTATGATTATGCATATGGTTAAGCACATCATGGATGTAAGTTAACAAAACCAGAATATGTGTGGATACATAATTTAGACACATGACAAAGATGCATTTTTATATTCCTTATGAAATATTTTGTACCCAGCTAAAGCTAAATCAAGGTTGAGGCTATCACATATAGTGAAGGATATGCAATAAGTAAGTTGCATGCTAAAGAAGTTCCTTATGGAGGAACTGTGTGAAGACTCTATCAGGAAAACAAAGTCACAACCTTAATGACTGTTGAGAATTAAGCAGTGACCTACAAGCTTGTGTGTGTGTGTGTGTGTGTGTGTGTGTGTGTGTGTGTGTATAAGAATCCTGGATTACATTTTGAAAAACATCATGTAATGAATAGAATATTAATAATGAATCTTGACCATTCTGATAACCAAATGGTAATGTGCAGGATGCACAGGTTCATGATTCATTATGAAAAAAAGGATTTTCTATTAAAGCATGCTGATGTATCCTAAGAGTTAGGATGAGCCTAATCGAGGTTGCTCAAGAAAAGAGAAGAAAGTTCACAATAAGAAGTAGATTGTGTTAACTCCCAAAATAGCACCATTATTTTGGTTGGGTTTTACGGTGGATAGCATGGCTATTGATGGTTTCCTCAATTCATTGTTGAGTCTTTTAGCTGCTTAGAGTAAACAAAGTCACAACCTTAATGATCGCTGAGAATTCAAGCAGTGACCTACAAGCTTGTGTGTGTGTGTGTGTGTGTGTGTGTGTGGCGCAAGCAGACCTCGATTACATTTTGAAAAAACATCATGTAATGAATAGAATATTAATAATGAATCTTGACCATTCGGATAACAAAATGGTAATGTGCAGGATGCAATGTGTTCATGATTCATTATGAAAAAGGACTTTCTATTAAAGCATACTAATGTATCCTAAGAGTTAGGATGAGCCTAATTGAGGTTGCTCAAGAAAAGAGAAGAAAGTTCACAATAAGAAGTAGATTGTGTTAACTCCCAAAATAAAACCATTATTTTGGTTGGGTTTTACTGTGGATAGCATGGCTATTGATAGATTTTTCAATTCATTGTTGAGTCTTTAGCTGCAAAATTTTAGATTATGGTTTGACTTAAATTTGGATTATAAAGTCTTCTTTTCCAAAATTGCTTCTTACTTCCATGCCTAACTTGTTTTCATGGGTTTATTGTGCGCTGTGGAAACTGCCAACTTTCAACAAATTTTAAGGAGACGTTTCATCACGTCAGTTGAAAGTGTCGAATCTTAAAAGGTTCTTTAAAATCGCCTCTGGACATGCCAACAATAAAAGATGCCATGCTTTCAATAGCTAAGGAGGGTCTTCTACAAGGTGGCGTGCTGTGGAAAGTGCATATTTTCTGCAGCTAACAGGGGCTTGCAAAGAGGCACGTTGAGGAAAGTCAAGATCATCAATAGCTACTGTGAGGGTCAGACTTTTGCTATAAACATCAAATCAAATCTTTGTTTCTATATCAGACATTGTTCACAAAAGGATCAAGCTTATACCTTTGAGTTGCAAATGGAAAATGATACTTAAACTTGAAGAGAACTTTTAAATCCCTTCCCGAGATCTAAATTAAGATCCGACAACACCACTGGAAAGTCGAGATTTAGATGTCGATCGACTATTCATATGTGGAAAATGGATTTTTTATGACCGAAAAAATCAGTTTTGAAAATCTGTCCGCCAACAAACAAGTGTATACAGTAGAATCTTTAATTCAAGTTAGTTGTTGAAAGTGGCGCCTTTCCCGCAATTTTATGAGCTGCTTTTCAATGTGCTATACCGGTGAAAGCCTGTAACTGCCAGAATATTAGGATTTTCGCCTAGATATTAATTTTTTGCGTGAGTATGGATTGAAACCTCTTCTAAGGATTGACTAATGAATTATCAACCATTTAATCAATCACTTTGGAAAATGATGAGAAAAAGAAAAGTTTTAATCACATTTTCTCTGGCATCTTTTCAATGGCAAAAATTTCGTGGATTTTTGTCACACATCATCACTGAATTTAGCTTTAAAGAATAGGGTGGAAGGGAGCCTTGGAAGGCTAATATCCACATCATCAACAATCAACAGATTTTAAGCAACTAGAGATTATCCTCCTTTTGGGTGTTATCCCTATCTTTTTGTAAATTGGTTTCTTTATTATTTTAGCAAAACAGACCATATTTTTGTGGATCCTAAACTGATTGTAAGAGGCTATAAAGCCAAAGACATTTAAGTTCTAGGGTTCGATTTTCGAGAAATTTAGTCTATGCTTTGATTACTCATCTTAATACAAAATCACGCCTTTGCTACCGTGAATCGCATTTTTTCATCCATCTTATTCGTGATCATGAAACAGCTCAGCCATGCTCATGATTTGAATGGAGCAACTTCTCATCGCTAGTGTGACCCTGCATTATTTGTGTATTTGGTTATTAAAACCCTTCATTCCAATGTATTTGGTTGTCTAAGCTTTATTCTTCATACCTTTCTCGTTATTTGCATCCGATGAGGCCCTAAAAAAGCACTGGTTCGTTAAGCTATTCTGATAAGTAATCACTCCATTGTGCTATCTTAGTATCCCATTGATCCACCACCTAAAAGTATTCAATTTAAGTTACCAGGCATACTTATCTTACAACCATAAGTAGTTTCCCTGGTGTGAGCTCTTTTAAGAGCCACTTAGTCAATGGAGTCTCCAGATAGAAAATTACAACCAAACTAATGATGCCCAACTTTGATGATAGACAAATCTTGGACATAATCAGGTTGTAATTATCTATCTGACGACTCCACAGGGATCTAATCTGGCATGGTCCATTTTTCATAAAATTGTTGGTGACTCCAATCGTATGAAATGAATGTGATCTTTAGCCACAGGTATGCATTCGGCAGGATTTTCAAGCATTGTTGGTTTCCCTAATCAAGTACCCGCTAGAGATGAATGGGAGAATAGTCTCCTAGATTTCGAGGAGAGGGGGCCAGCCCAATATTTGTCGGACTTTCATGACTACATGCATCGGTTTCAGGTAGTGCATGAGGATGTTCCGATCCCATTTGCTTTTCATTGTATACTGCTCCACGATTGGTATCGGTCTTTGCCTAATGTAAGTGTCAGTTCTTTAGCAGATTTCCATACTTTTATTGTTTTGTAGCATCATTTTCCAGTTGATCTTCTCTATCCCTCGTTGTTTCGGTTGAATTTCATTCAAAGAATCCAAGGATCCGGATGTTCATGAAGAGTATATTGTTGAAGAGAATGTTCTACATTATGATCAAGAAATTGGTGATTCACATCATGATAGCCATGGAGGATGTTATTAACATTGTATCAAATTCATTTATTAAAGATGACCGTCATGATGATCAGATTGTTCTTTTGAAATCTTCAGATTATGACTGTGATTAATTCCTTCAAAAAATCGAACATGTTTTGAGTACATTGGCATTAGTAGAAGATAATTTCAGATCCAGAGGATGAAGATATAGCCCATAATTTCCTCGATTTGCTATCAAAGGTAAATTGCAACACTTATGAAGAGAGTGATGGTGATGAGGAACTGAACAGTCCAGATAAGCAGTCTATTGTATATGTTTCTCCACGAGATCCCTGTTCTGGCATTCAACAGAGGACCAATGAACTCAGCCAGCAAGAAATCAAAGAGGTATTCTGTTATGATTTTGGGGATCCTTTTGCTGACTTTTTAGAGGCTATAAGCAGTATAGATCTTAAAAATTTCTCATGTAAGAAGATTATTCCTCAGATCCTATTCAAACCTTTTTTCTGTGATGATATGGCTTCTATTGTTGATCAAGTCAAGATTAAGCATGATGCCCGTAAATCGCTTCCTCACTTGGCTTCATTGGAAATTCAATTTTACTTGATCAATATACTTCAATTGGCTAGATGTAGGAGTAGACATACAAATAAAGCTTGTCCTACGAGCATGTAGATCGTTTTCAGTTTTTGTTGAATAAGCTGCAGCTGCACCAGCAATATCTGCATGCAGTACCCTTCCCCTGCCTGCTTGGTTTCTTGCATATGGAGAATCCCGGATTGTGGTTGAAAGTAGTTGCTTTAAAGACCTCTGCATCAGAATCTGTCCAGAAGGGCTTGTTTTCTTCTCTTCATAATAATTTTCCTGTAATGCACAAAGCAGAGAACAAGTATGAGTTGGTAAAGTTTCTGATGATCAACAGTTGAAACAAAGACAAATTAAAGAAATGTTTGGTGGATTGTTTCTATGAGACTGAGTATGGAGTGAGAGCTAGCAGTCAGACTAGGGTTGAAATTGGGAAGTTGATTTCTCAGCTTGAAGCTCAGAATCCCACCCCTGTTCCAACCGAAGCACCATCTTTGTTGCAGGGAAAGTGGGTTTTAGTGTACACATCATTTTCTGAGCTATTGCCTCTAATAGCAGCAGGGACATTGCCATTTGTGAATCTTGGGAAAATATTCCAAGAAATTGATATAGATAAGTTCACTATAGAAAATTCTGTTTCCTACAGTGGGCCATTTGCCACTTTCTCATTTCGGGCATTAGCATCTTTTGAAGTTCGTAGTCCCAAGCGAATAGAGGTAAAGTT
>SNQJ01S0195025.1:0-17567 GCA_010110895.2 Picea sitchensis | reverse complement strand
TAAAATTGAATCAAAGTAAAATGTGACTCACCTCATTTCAGATGTCCAAATGCTAAACCTTTTGAAGAAGCCAAAAACTAATTTCTGAAGACCACAGAGAAGTCCAGAGAAACTACAGAGATTATTCTCGGTAAAAAAGGTAAAAACTACAAAGATTATTCCCGTTCAAAACCCTAGATATATAATGTTAGAAATAAAATATCTCCTAAAAAATAAATAAACAAATAAGTATTATTCTTGTTCAAAACCCTAGATATATAATCTTAGAAATTTAAATATTATTTGCATTGAAACCCTAGATATATAATCTTAATGATTAAGAACATGTGTTTCCTCCTAAGAGGTCACGGGTTCAAATCCAGAGGGGGGTAGGGTATGTATACCTTCGTATAATTTACCAGTCAAATTGTTGGGTGGAGGGGGGTCCCTTGTCCCACAAACAAGGGGGTCTCATACACCAATTTGGTGTGTTGGCTTGGTCGTGACCTTAAAAATAGATTATTATTATTATTATAATTCATGGTGATTAAACCTAATCAAAAAGAGAAACGTTGATATATGGGATGACCCTATACATCAGTCATATGCATGAGTACAATTATTTTTTATGTTTTTTTCTTCACTTCTTAAGAATATGACTAAAGCAGGTTTTTTTTTAATTCATCACAACTCCAATTGAGACGCCCATTGCCTCATTGGACACTGACACTGAGATAATTATACCACTCAACTAAGATAAGGAAAACATTTAATGACCTATTACCTTATAGGATGAAATATCTCATTTGTGGTGTCACTCTAGTGATGTTTTCGAGAAAACTAGTCGTTCCAAGTACTCTTTTCATTAACACTATGTGAAATGTTTCTACATCTTAGAAAAAACTTGTGCAGGTTAACAATAGAATTTTGGAAAAAGAATCAATAATACACAAATAGTGAATAACATAATGCAAAAAGAGCTCCTTATTTCTTCAACAATGTATTTTCTGCAACAAAGAGCTCCCTTTTACTGTCTCTAGGATTTTTAGTTAAGCCGACAAATTATGCCGACAAATTATGGTATGTACAATTGCATTTTTATTTTCATATCTAATATTGATGGACAGTTTCATTCGTAAGTTTTGATACAACATGAAATTATAATGCTAGGATCATTGGCTTTTGGGTTTTGCAGTTTGTTCAACTTCAAAGTATTGGGGTTGGGAGCTCATGTACTTCAATAATTTGTCTGAATGCCATTGTAATCGATTTAGAAATTTCTGTCGCTTTGGTTGAGGACAATGGTTGTCATGATGTGTTTGAACCATTCCCTGTTTTTTCTTTTGGAGAAACAAGAGATCGTCAACAACATTCAGACGTCTTAAATAATAACCTAAATAATAACCACAATGCAAACGTTGAGAGATGAGCAATAGTGAAAGAAAAAAAAAACTAGGTTCTTCATTGGAAAATATTTAATGACCTTTGACCTTACAGGATGAATATCTCATTGGTTGTGTCACACGAGTGATGTTTTCGAGAAAACTAATCGTTCCAACAACTCTTTTCATTAACACTATCTCAAATTCTTCTGCATCATAGGAAACAAATAGAATTTTGGAAAGAGAATCGATAATACCCAAATCGTAAACAATAGAATGTACAATCATTGATCCAGTCAAACACGACTTTTGTGGGATGCACATGGTTAATAATAATAAATAAAAACTTGGACCCATTTAGTATGAGATTTTTTAATAATTTCATAGTTTCATTGATACTTTCCCATCGATTCAGTAAAATAAAAAGTTGAAATCAGAATTAAAGAGAGAAATTTAATAATGCCTTGAAACATGATGTAATTAGCAAAATCATTCTAAAACCAGAAAAAGACATAGTGATTGGGTAGTGTGGATGTATCAGCAAAGCTAGTGTACTCTGATAACCGGGCATTGAATTGCTCTAACAATTCCTTGGCTTTAGTGATATCCTTCAACAAATCTTCTTCATTTGTTTTATCTATGTCAATACTGAAAACTACGTTTCTAAGATAAACAAATTCAAATTGAGGGGCTCTGTTGTAGAAACCTGTTACTAAGATAATGTCGCCGACCATATATGGATATAAGCCTGAAAAGTACACATGAATGAATACATCAAACATGAAAATATGAAATCCTACTTGGATATAATGGAGCAAGAGTTAGTTATGTAGGAAAACTCAACTAGTGTTTAATGTAGATCCTCTTTTTCATGTTGTTTGTTGTAACCGCCTAAGTAGATTGGATTCCTATATTATGATGTGATCTGTCTTCATTGAATAATATATTGTGAGCATAGTCTCACTGGTGTGGTTTCTCCTAATTCTAATTTGGTATCAGAGTTGCTGAGGTGAGATCTGTAGTGCAATATATCGAATTGATTAAGAATAAAGATCATCAACGCTCCCTATGCAGTGTTAGAGGCACGTCAACGCTCTCACACTTGCGAAATAAAAAAATTTAGATCCCTCGTGCACCTTTAGTATGCATATAAGAGCTCTATAGCGTTAGCGCTTCCCCTTCCACACTCAAGAAGCAATGCCAACTCTGACTAGGCTCCCCCTTCCTTAGTGCAGGAGCGCTAGAGCTCCCCTTCCTTAGTCTGAGGAGCGTCGATCGGTTTTTTAAGCGTGAGTGTGTGAGAAATCATGAAGGGTATTGTATGAAGGGTGTTGTATTCTGCCTTTGTGGGGAAGCGTGATTTTTTTATACATGAGCATACGTTTTCTATATGATCTAGTAGACTGGTGGACTAGTCAGTTTGTCTTCTCTATGAGAGACCGCTCGATTTATCCACTGCTCTCTAATCATCTTAGGGCCTAATTGATTGTTGTGTTGGTCATGATATCTATTTTGGGAAGGATGTGCTAGCTGCGATCAGTTTGGAGTACGCTCCAGCCTTACTTCTTTCTCACGATAGTTTGCTCATGGGCCATGGTATGAGAAGATAAACTCTTTATTTATTCAACAAGGTTTTATGAGGAGTAAGAGTGATCCAAATATGTATACCAAATTTTATGAGAAGGGGTATATAGTATTGAAATATGTATACCAACTTTTATGAGAAGGGGTATATAGTATTGATTTCCTTTATATGTTGATGATTTAATAATTACAGAAATGTAGGGAAAATTAATTGATGAAATCAAGGAGCATATGTCACAAGTTTTTGAAATGAAATATCTTGGTGAGTTACATTAATGCTTAGGTCTTGAAGTTTGGAGAAATGATGGAAAAACCTTTGTGTATCAAGGTAAATATGTCAGAAAATTACTTAAGAGGTTTAAAATGGATTAGTGTAAATATTCTATTGCTCCCATGAAGGAGAATGTGAAACTTTCTCAGGATGATGGTTCAAGGAGGTGAAAGAAAATATGTATAAACAGATGGTGGGTAGTTTGAACTATCTCTCACCACAACTAGACCTGATATTACATATTATGTTAGTGGTGTTAAGTCATTGGTGGAGAAACCCTCAAGAAATCCATTCAATGTAGCAAGGTGGTACCGTGTATCTAAAAAGGAACACTTTGGATTATGGTATTAAATAGACCCATGAATATGATGTTGATTTATTGTGTGTTACTCTAAATTGATTGGTATGGCAACCTGGATGATCAAGATCAACCAATCTGGATATGTTTGGACTGATCCGATTGTTTCATGGAGAATTAAAAATTAGCCTACTGTATCTTTGTCTCCTGCTGAAGTATAATATAAAGCCTTGTGTGAAACAACTTGTCAATCTACTTGGTTGAGAAGACTTCTCCAACATATTGAAGAAGAACGAAAGGAACCCACGACGATAAAATGTGATAATCAAAGTTCAATAAAGTTGGCTAATCATATTATTTATCATGCAAGGACAAATCATTTTGATGCTCAGCCTACTTTTGTTAGAGAAAATTTGCAGACCAATGAAATAACTCATGTATTGTAATAATTTCTGAAAATGGTGTTGATATTTTCACTAATCCTCTTGGAAAGATTAAGGCGTAAATCATAAGGGAGGTAGGTGGAGGCTAGTGGACATCTCACTCACAAATGTATGAGTAGTCATTTTCCTTTTCCTTTCCTTTAGTGGCTAACATACATGGCCCAGACCCCCTGAGTTGTCATGTGCATTTCATAATTTGTTAAAACATCAACATAGATGACATCATTGTTTGTTTGTCTTCCTTTTATATTAGAACTTGTCAATTAATATTATTCTCCTCATGATCATGATAAGTTTATTAGAAATTGTCAATCAAATTGAGGGACAACACTTGCTAGGTTTCTTCTTTGTAAAAATTTATTGAGAGTATTACAGGGGAATATCCATGTCTCAAAAGGGTATACGTGCAATCGTCATCAAAGAAGCCGTGAAAACAAGATAAATTCACCAACACCTTCAAGTAGGAATTCCTCAAGCATTTTTGGATCATAGAGAAGAAACAAGAATCCTCATCATGAATCATAGTTCATAGGTTGCCCTAGACCTTTACATGGACATTATTCCTCCATAGGAAATCAGGAGATGGG
The DNA here is from genome assembly GCA_010110895.2 of Picea sitchensis. Taxonomy (NCBI): domain Eukaryota; kingdom Viridiplantae; phylum Streptophyta; class Pinopsida; order Pinales; family Pinaceae; genus Picea; species Picea sitchensis. Next base: position 13,023 of record SNQJ01S0195025.1, on the reverse strand, counting down.
TGGAAAATCAGGTTCTCATTCCTATAACCAATCTAATTTATTATCTCAATCCCTTCTATGACTTTATATATGAAGGCATATATCAAATAGCTTTTCTATGTCATCTGAAATTGTCATCAAATTAGCTAAACTTGTAACCCAAACCTGGTAGATAAAGGTATGATACATTAAATATACATAGAATATTCATTCAGTTTGACATATCATCTCTTTAACATTTTTTCCAGACTCTTTAATGTTAACAAACATTTTCTAGATGTTCTTAACACAAATAATACAAAAGCTTAGAAACTAGTGAAATTTCAATTGATGTTGTATTTTGATCCCTTAGAGGTCAAACTATAGCTATAACTGTAAGTTTTAAACCTGCGGAAGTAAAGCAATGCATATAGATTCTTAATAAAAAAAAAAAAATTAATCAATGGCTCATCCATAGTACACAAAGATTTATACCCTGAACCCCTCAACTGTGAAAACCTTTCTTATATTCATTATATCAAATTTCAACATCCACCATACAATATATATACAATGTTTTTAGGTATTCTGTAGATACTTAAACCCTAATCTCTTAATCCGGAGATTAATTTAGAAAACAACTAAAAGTAGCAAAAACATTTAACCCACGCTTCATTGCACACACATGCAAAGAATAGCAACATAACCCAACATTCTCCCACTTTGTTGTTTTCTTTGCATCCAGGGTCCAATGAGTTATATAGTTAGTAATCCAAGGCAACAATGCCCATTGTTACTCTTACACTAGGAGAAATTCTTCCGCGGCTCACAGACTTTGGTCAATAAATCAAGTAACATTCTTCAAAGTGTCAACCTTTTCCAGCCTACACCTTTTTTCTCCTCATCCATGTCTCTACAAAGTGATACCTAAAAATCAATATGCTTTGTCTTATAATTATAAGAAGATGGGGTTCTCGCATGAAATACTGTAATCAATTGTCACAATTCCAATCTCACCGGTTTTGTACCAACCCAATACCTAAACACAATCTTTGTAACCATACCTACTTCCTGTTTGTTGAGTGGTTTCCCATGTATTCAACTTATGTAGTTGAGAGAGAGTGCTACCACAACTCTTGTATTTTCCTCATCCAATTGATTTCTCCTCCAAATAGGTTAAACACATACCCACTTGTAGATCTTTGTGATCCAAATCTCCCACCGAAGTCTCAGACAACAAAGACATGTATGTCCACCACTGTCCAATTGGTCTTCCTTGGTAGCACAATCCATAAGTAATTGATACTGCCACACAAATACCTGAAGACCCTCTTTATAGTTATACAATGCTCCTTCTCTGATTTTGACATATACCCTGCCAAACTCCTCCCACTGCATGCAATGTCCTGGCCTAGTACATACTCATTGTATACATCAACCAAGCAACTCCCCACCTGAAGATCTAAACATGGGACATGTCCTCCTCTTCTTCCCATGTCTTGGGACAGCTGATTCAGACAATCCTTTTACACCTATAGAATAGGAACCTTCACCAGCTTTTACTTCCATGCATATTAAACCTTTGCAATATTGTTCAACATATTTTCTCCTGATTCAACTAGAGTTTCTTGTTTGCACGATTCTTTAATCTCCATTCCCGTAATGAAGTTAGCAAATAATCAGATTCTTCATGTCAAATTTGTAGGATAGCTTTTATTTCACCTCCTTGATAACATCCATGTTATTTCCTAACAACAACATGTCATCAACATACAACACTAAATAAATGAAGTGATTACCAACCCCGCTTGGAAGTTAATAAAGGATCAACCCTCAGGTTTCACAAATCCCAATCCAAGGGGATGTATGTGTCAAACTTTGGATACCACATCCTTGGATTACTGCATCATATAGTGATTTCTTTAGCTTACAAACCAACTATTCCTTCCTCTTTACCACAAAGCCCTCTCGTTGCTTCATGTAGATTTCTTTTCCAGATCCTTATGTAGGATTGTTGTGTTCACATCCATCTATTCCACTTCAAGATCAAAAGTAGCAACAATAGATGAAAGGAATCTTAATAGAAGTTAACTTAGCAACAGGATAAAAAATCTCACCAAAGTCAATTCCCCCACGTGAGAATAACATTCTTCTACTAACTCCAGCTTTGTATTTTTCCACTTTTCCTCTACATTAAACTTCTTCTTAAAAAACATTTGCTAACGGACAAATTTTCTTCTAGTCGGAACCAACCATATCCCAACATCAGAAATATCGCATAACCACACACTCCATTTTTCAAGTTTTTCAAATCCATGGGACTTGATGTGAACAACTTTCGATCAATCAAGTAGCTGGGATGCAAGAGCACACCGCAGACAAGCTTCCAAGTCCAAAAGAATAGAAGAGTGGAGACCTGTGAGGATTTTATAGAGGAGGATACCAAGGAGATTGGAGAGGAGGAGATGGATGAGAAACATGAAGAGGAGGGTGGTGGTGGAGGAAGACCACCCACCTGTTTTAACTCCAGGGAAAGTAGGCCACTTGTCTAATTTTGTACAAAACTGTAATAATTATGTGGGTGCTGCCACCATGCATATCATGTCAAAGAGGATTTCCTAGACTTATTGGCAATGTGGGATGAGAAGAATGGGAAATGAAATATGGTGGTTTCAAATTCTTATGAAGGTTAGAATCCAAAAGAAGAAGTTGATGTAGGAGTGGTAATCCGAGAAGACACTCGTAAGGGAGTCAACTTCAAATGAGGAGAAATTTTAGGTCATAATATAGAAGGGAAGATTAGAAAGCAACATAGACACTTCCCAAGTTCAACGTTGCACAAAAAAAACAATTTATGTGTGACACACAAAGGGCCTTGTAAGAGACAGCACGTAAAGAGTTGGAATGCATAGTTCAGAGGACAGTAGAAGAAGCCAAAGTGTGTGAAGAATTGAAACACACAACACAGAGGGCATTGGAAGAAGCCCAAGTGCAGAAGTACAACGTGCAACCAAAAAGGAAATGGAAGAGGAACGTGTGCATGAAGAATTGTGACAAAAGATGCATGAGAAAACAAATCACAACACAACCCACGAGGTGGAATCATAAAACCAAGTAAGTGACTTCTTGCAATGTTGCCTTTAGGGATGCTAAGGATCCCTTTGTTGGGTATGTGTTATACTTTGAAAAATGATCTCATGTATTGTACAATGATATGGGAGAAAACTGGGTATTGAGGATTAGTGCTTAGCAGGTGCATTAATGTATTAACATGTTAAATAATGTTCTTACTAAATAATGTTTTACCATTTTAATAATGTAGTCATATATAGACCTAATGTATTTAGTAAAATATTATTAAAATGTTAACACATTTCTAACAATACATTAGTATATTACTGCATAATTACATTAATAATACATAATTAAAGTAATACTTTATTAATAGATACCTATTAAAATATTAATACCTTTAATAAACATATTATTAAAGTATTGATACATTTTAATTAAATAATACATTTTAATTAATAACATCATTAAACACATTCAACATATTTAATACATTAAAATACTAACAAAGTATCATTAATAAAGTATTAAAATACTAATAAAGTAATACAATGATAATAATAATAGATTGACCTTATCGTATTTAGTAATACATTATTACATTGTAATGTATAAATTAAATCATTAATACATAAATTTATACTGTAATACATAAATTTATAATGTAATACATTAATTTATTAATAAATTGATACATAGATATATAATCGATTATTTTATTAATACATCCATACATCATTAAATCCATTAATAAATATTTTATTACAATATCCCAATATAAACATAATACCATAATAAAAATACCTTCATACCTTAAAAGAGTAACTTAATAAATACACACAAAGTTTAATACATTACTATAATTTATGAAAGACTAATACATTATTAATGTAATACATTAATATACCAACATCATTACATACACTAACACATTTAATACATTAAATCCATTAATAAATACATTACTATTGCTAGAACATTAATACATTAAATCCACTAATAAATACATAAAGTAATACATTATTAAAGTATTAATATTAATTGAAAATGACCATGATTGATTATGATTGATCATCACAATGGTTTGTCATGGTTGACCATGACAATGACCAATTTTACCTCATGGTAAAAATTTGCTAGACCTTGCTATCTTTGGGAATGAAAGGAAGACTATGGCTGACATGGTTAATTATGGTTGACTATGACCTTGCTTGTCCATGACCATGGATAATTATGGCTGACCATGGCCATGGTTAATTGTGGTTGACCTTGGATTACCATGATCATGGTTAATTATGGTTGATCATAAATACCGGTTAACTGACCTTCACTATGGTTGACCTTCACTATGGATGATATTCACTACATGGTTGAACTTATTGACCATGACCATGACTGACTGCGGGTTTACCATGGTTAACAATGATAACCATGTTTCACGCTTGTTTTCCAAAAGTGACCATGACATTCAAATAACCACATTTGGAATTGTTTGTCGATTACCTAATTTAATTTGATATGTTCTTTGACATTTTGACCTAATGCAGGTTGTGTTTATCGATTGCTTAATTTATATGGTTATTTTCTTTGGCCAACTCATAAAGTGGCTACAAGTTGCATCACAATATGATGACAGATATTTGCATCACATTATGATGACATGATATTTGCATCACACAGATGACAGGCTATGTTCATCACATTGCAATAACAAATATTGTTTGTCACATATTGATGACCACATGGCTATGTTCATCACATTTGGCAAGATATTGTTTTCACATATTGACGATGAAGGGATACTTTTTGTCACACATTGACAACGACAAGGATATTGTGATGACAAGGCTATTTTCATCACACTGCTTAATTTAAAGATATTTAAATAAAAGTGGCTATGTGATGAACAAAGACGTCCTATGTGATGAACACAATGTCATATGTTCATCACATTGGCACGAAGCGACATATATTTTAACCATTGTGGTTGTGTTCATCACATTGCAAATGACAAGACATTGTTTGTCGCATAATGATGATAGGATATTTGCATCACTAATAAATTAATGAGGGATATGTTCAATCTCATTGCATAATGAGGCTATGTTTGTCAGCATTGTGGAAATATGGTTATGTGCATCACATTGTGACGATGAACTACGCTTCATCAAGCATTATGCATTAATATGGTTAGTGGCCATGGTTAGTTATGGACAATAACTGTTAAACATGGTTAACTATTGTCAACTATGGTCAACCACAACTAACCATGGTCAAGTGGTCAACCAAGGTCAACCATAGTTATGTCTTCACAAGAATAGACAATATGGTTATCTTTGTCATTAATAACCCACCTTTAATAAAATTAAAAAATTACTAATGGAGATATAATATATATAAAAAGCGTACGATCAACATTACTTCTGCGAGAATCATTGATATAATCTCACAACCCCATTTTCTTAACACTTATTCCATCATCATATCTATTTATGATTTATCAAAAATAAATAGAAGTTGTTGATTATCTGAGGAAAAAATTCACACTATGATTGATGTCATTTCCATTCAATTTTTGCATTCTTTAAACATTAGCACAAACCTTCTACTTTCGCCGAAATCTTGCAATTCATAATTCTAAATCACATTGTCTAAACATTAAATAAAACACCAAAATATCACAATTTATAAATATGTAATTCCTTAAGGAGCTACATTTTAATTTTTTGATGATCCAGATGTGTCTATCTAGAATTTGCTAGTTAGGGTTCCAATGGATGCATTGATCCGTAATTTATTTGTGATCGAGTGTTAAATTTGTATTTTTATGATCCAAATTCGTCGATAAATAAGATGTTTTAATTAGCATACAACCCCATAATTGTTCAATTATACATTGTTGCATTCGCATTAACCAGGATTGATCTGCCACGGATTACACAGAATCTCTATCGATGAGAACCATAAATGGCCTTGACAATAGTGCATCGTAATGAGACGGAACGCATGCCACAATATGAAACGTATGGGGTAAATAACCGGAACGAAAGTGTCCCCACCAATTGCGGGTAATATTATGAAACGCTTCGCATCTAATCGGCTCGTATATTAACGTAATATTTATTTGGATGCCACTGTTTAATCCCGCTTAATCATTTAAACGGAAATTATATATCTACAAGAATTTTAATGTGATTAGGTAAATGTTGTGCAAACATGGTTAACCCCATGTCTCGATAAATGCAAAGTTATGAACAATAAATTTGACTCATTGATTTTTGAGGACTACTAAGAATATGCCAAAATCTTAATGCATAGCCATCCGATTAGGGTTTAAGATTAAATAAGGTTAAAAGATCATTAATTGTTCCCATTGTCATATGTTACGAGCAAAAAAAAGAGGATGAGTTAAAGAAAATTCCACGTTACTTTGACAATTACATAAGCAACCTTAACATTGAATATAATGAAAATGTTATTGCATAGAGAGAGACTTCAATAATTAAACTTGAAGAAGTTTACTATAAAACAATGTGATAAAGTGGAACTCTAAAAGTAAATAATTGATTTTTAGTTACCTATCATTATTTGAGAGATTTGATTCAGGTTGACATTAAATAAATTAATGAAAATATCCAGAAGATTGCGTTTAACTTTCATAAATTAAAAGTTCAACCCAGACCATTATATTTACAATTTCAGTTATTAAAAACATTGCAAATTCACTTATTTACAAATTCAATTATTTAAAACATTAATATTACATTTATACCAATTATTAAAAAACATTGCAAATTCACTTATTTACAAATTCAATTATTTACAAATTCACTTATTTACAAATTCAATTATTTAAAAACATTGCAAATTCACTTATTTATTATTAAAAACATTGCAAATACTTATTTACAATTCAAATTCACTTGAAATTATTTGGTTATTTTAACCCAATTCACGATTTTGGTAATGAACGCAAAAAGAATCGAAATAATATATGGTCAAATAACCTTACATAACATTATTTAACTTTAATTATAAATATTGTAAAAAAATTGTAACGTGACACTTTGAAGTTCATACATATAAATTTTATTGGGATGGCAATTATTATGCAGTTTATACTGCAGTTAAGGCAAAGGGTAAACTTTGAATAAGAATTCCTAAGATTTGCTCATGAGTGGTTTTGATTTTCTTCTTAAGATTTTTTTAATTCATGTAGTGACCTAATTTGATCACTAAATATGCGAACATGACTCTAGGCCATTCGTAGATGCGTGCTCCCAATTTCCAAACTTTTTATCAAATCAAAGCTTCCGACGGGAAGCTACAACGTTTTTAATGTTTGAGTTGTGTAAACATTTTGAGTTTCTTCATTTTCCTTTGAATCTGAATCCCGGCACATAATTATGGACGAAATAGCTTAAATGAATTTGGTATGTGTATTTAGATTATACGGTCTTAACCTTACGGTAAAACAACCAATTGCTAAAAATTGCTTCTCTTAAGCCGACATATTTAATCAAATGCCAAAATTATCCTGAGAGTATAATTTTGGACCCAAAAATGCCCTCACAAAAATAACACAAATATAAAACCAGAATAACATAGATTGACATCATGTAATACACTTATCTGTGGATATAAGTATACTGAAACTTTGGAAACATATACCATTCATGAAATTTTCGGAAAGAGAAATTTATCATGTAAAAAATAACACAAATATAAAACCAGTAATACCGTTAATCAGTAAATATAAGTATACTGAAACTTTTGAAACTTATACCATTCATGAAATTTTCAGAAAGAGAAACTTATCATGTAATACCGTTATAAGTATACTGAAAGTTTTGAAACCTATACCATTGAAATTTTTAGGATGGATCGTGATCTCAGGCAGTCTAGTTCAGACTTTTCCCAACTCTTACCCCTCGCCGCCGCAGAACGCCACCAGAGAATGCATAAGTGGGCTCAGAATGCGGATGCCCAGGTCGTGGTCGCGGGTACGAGAGGAAACTGTAATTGCATGCAGCTTGTTCCAGAAGCAAGCTACACCCCGTAAGTAATAATACTTTCTTTGCTCCCCGCATGTCTAAATTTAATAAAAAATTTTAAATTCACAAACGCTCATAGAATGCATGGCTTAATGAGTGGCGGTTCAGGTCATGAGAGGGTTGCCCAAGGTCGCATCAGAGGGAGGTAATGTGTGGAGGTCGTGGGATCAGAAATGAATGTTGGCCCAACATAAAACGTGTGGAGTGATATAAAGGTGGGATGTATACATATTAATCATTTTTAATCATTTGAACGTGTCAATTATATACATGCTAACAGTAATTTTTAATATGATTAGGTAAATATATAAAAAGTAAACATGTTAACCGATGCCTTGATAAATGCAAGAAAGTTATGAACAAATCTGGACCCATTGATTTTTGAGGACTACTAAGAATATGCCAGCATCTTTCAATGCATAGCCACTAGATTAGGGTTTAAGGTTAAAATAAGGTTAAAATCATTAATTGTGCACATTATCAATAAGTGTACTTTTGACGTGTAAATATATAAAGTCATTAACGGAAAGAAAACGTATCCATATACATTTACAGCGCTGGAGTGATGAAACAACGAAACGTTTCGAAAATTTAATATTGAGTTGGATATGTAAAGATTAAATGCAGTATTTATTGTTGCACCAGTGGTCTAGTGGTAGAATAGCACCCTGCCACGGTACAGACCCGGGTTCGATTCTCGGCTGGTGCAGAAAGCATTTTCTTTTCCGATTTAGGTTTTGGTCTTGGAGAGTTTTTTTTCCATTTAGGTTTTTAGGTCTGGTCGAGGTTTTATGCATAATAGACGACTGAATCAATCTATGTTGTTTAGAATGGTGCATACTCATCTGAATATGGTATAATATTTCACAGACAAAGCAAGTTGCCCTTAAGAACGAATCTCAAATTGCTTCATCTCCTCTTGTTTCTTTATTCGTTATTGAACAAAATTCCGGAGAATTAGAAGCTTCTTTGTTGGTTATTGAACAAAATTCTGGAGAATTAGAAGCGCGCATGAGGAGCGAAAGCACTACGTATGGAAATCTACAACACAAAAGCGTTATTATAGTCCATATGTTACGCACTCTTTTCCTGAGGGTACTGATACCTCTATCATGAAACCATGCATCCATCTCGTTTTTATTTCGGATACCTCTATCACGAATCCATCGAAGATTTTTGAAGTGATTGATCCCCGGAGTATACAATGCGATGCGCTAAGAACAAATAAATTGTTAGAGGTTCCATTCCTAATACTAAGATCCTTGGTTTTGGGAAAAGAACTTCAAAAGAAGTACGATCTTTCTAAATTTATATGCAGTCATGCCATTGTAGTTTAGTGGTGAGTATTCCCGCCTGCCACGCGGGTGACCCGGGTTCGATCGCCGGCAACGGCGAGCCTCAGTTTTCGATTTAGGTTTAAGGTTTATTATATTGCTTTGCATTTAGTGTTTCTGTAGCTTAGTCAGAAGAATTTACAATATTTCACAAGCAAAGCAAGCCGCCCTTGGCAACGAACCTCAAATGGGTTCGATCGGCAACGGCGACCTTCCCGATTCTGTGCAGTCGTTGTAGTATAGGAGTTTTTGAGTAGTGTCCTTCCAAAATTCTGTGCAGTCGTTGTAGTATAGTGGTGAGTATTCTCACCTGTCACGCGGGTGACCCGGTTTCGATCCCCGGCAACGGCGATTATTTTGCTTATAGTGAGCTGCTCCTCTTTTGTTTTCTAACAGATTCCCTCTACATAAACCCTTATAATAGGGAAAGCTTCTGAAAGTGAAATGTTGCAGAGTGACCCTCGTTCGAACCGCGCCAACATATTTTGAACTTGGTTGAAGGTTTATGTATATTGCTTTCGAAAGAACCCTGTGCATCCTCATATTGTGTCTCTGTAGCTGACTTCGAATCTACAATATTTCGCAAACAAAGCATAACGATTCTCAAATTGCTTCATATCGTCCCTTTGTTATTGAACAAGAATTTCGGGAATTAGCGTCATTCTGAATTTACATGCAATCATGTTCTTGTCGTATAGTGGTGGGTATTCCCGCTTGTCTCGAGGGTTACCCTGGTTCGATCCCCGGCAACGGCGACCATTTTCTGCTTTTAACTGATAGGATCTGCTCACTTGTTGTCGACGGCAGCAATCAATTTCAATATAATTTTCTGTTTTGATAAATGGATGTTCAGTCCAGTCCTTGTTGTCTTAATATTTCTTTATAAAAAAATAAAATTTCAATTTCTTATTTCTTTTATAAAAAAAAAATTTACTTGAGGAGTAGGAGTGTTCATCAAATTTATCTTAAATAGATGAATGTTTAATGAAGTCATCAATTCCATTAGCTATTTCTTTGTTTTCAAATAAATTCTCCTCCACATAAACCAACTCTAAAGTGGAAAAGTTGGTGAGCAAAATGCTAAGGCACACCAAAACCTTTAGCTTCTAAATTTCAAAAAACCATACTTCTATGGAATCAAGTTTGATATAAAACAATCCTTCCTCCACAAATTTTGAATTCCTAGAGCATTATTCATGACAGTAGAAAGAATTATATGTTTGATTTGGTTTTTAATGATATCCACAATCATTTGTTTCTTGAATTGGATTTGCTGCTTATGTCCACTCGCGCTCCCCTTCCAATTTACTTGCTTATTTTGGACAGTTTGATGTCTTTCTTTAATAAAGGAAGTGAAGGGCATTGTTTGTTGGATGTAATGGGCACAATATTTGTTGGAGACATTTGTTCCTACTGTAGCGATGATGGGTATTCTCTCTTGCTATACTCACAAGCTTTTGGTTAGTCTTGGGTACCCTAGGATGTAATGGTGGACACTTTGCTAGCGGGTATGGTAGCCATTTTTAGTTATATTTGGTTTTGTGGAGTGCATGGTATTCTTTGTTATAGTTTGTTTTGATGGAGCAATGATGAGCTTGATGCATAACTAATACTATTTGCTCATTCTTGTCCTTAGTATGCTTAGTTACATGTATTGTTGCATCTCAAGATCACTATTTAATTTAATTTGAAAAGTTCCAAGATAGAAGCATGTGAGGTCATTATCCGAGCATTTTCATAAAATAATAATAATCTAATTTTAAGGTCACAACCAAGACAGACAGACTAAATTATGTATGAGATCCCCTTTGTTTGTAAGTAATAAGGGACCCCTCCACGCAATATTTCACTGCTAAAGTCTACGAGGTATACATAATTCTACCCCTCCTGATTTGAACTTGTGACCTCTTAGAGGAAACACATGTTCTTAACCATTAGGTCCATACATAGGCAAACATTTACAAGTTTGCTCAACATCAAACTTTTGAATTTATATTATGCTCAAAGCTCATTCTAGCTAGATATGTAGAGGAGAACAAGGGAAAACTTGTCAAGTTGATGCTAAATCTCCATGCCACATTAATGCATTATGTAGTTAACTCAAGCAAGACTACTAAACGGATAGAGTTCAACACATTGTAGGGTATCAAACATGTGGTAACTCTTAGTTAATTACAAAAGAAAATTAAAGGCATACACTTTACCTAAATACACATTAAACCAAACTTGATAACACTAATTAATAAATGTCTAATATCCTAATAGCCCCCCAAGAACAACTTACAGATTGGTAAGAGTTACAAATGTTGACACAATATGAGAATGAAGGAAGCATTAGAGCCCCCTTTAATGACACAACTTCTGAACTCTTGACATAGCTTGAAGCTTTGAAAAATTATTTCTATATGGTTTTGTGAAAATGTTTGCAATTTGATCATATGTTCAATAGTAGAGAAATTTGACGACACAATACTAAAGAAACTTCTTGTTGAAGTGCACGCCATAATGTGTTTGATGTATTGATGTTGAGCTAGATCTTTCAGAGTTTAGATTACATCAACAACATCCAACACCATAGTGTTGTTGGATGTTGTTGATGTAATCTAAACTCTGAAAGAATTTGTTGAAGCCACGTGGCTTATTGACTTGCATGATCTACTACTTGATACTTTTCTTCCACTGCAAAAAAGATCAAGGGAAATTTTCTTATTACAAGACTAAGAGACAATTTTGGAACCAAATATGAAAAAATAACTTATTATTATACAGTTGGACATTTCAAAACACTCTACACAGTTTAAACTCCAGAATGATTATACACCAACATAACTTATAGTATAATTCCGATCATTATGGTCATTGGCTCATTTGGGTCATTGGATCAATATAAATTAGTGAAACCAACCAACAAATGAGTATCCCAAATTGAACTATACTTTGAAAATATTGAGGTAACCTCTTTACTACTTTACAATGGCTCTTGTGGGGTGGTTTCATGTATCGGGCAACAAAACCAACAACAAAAGAAATATCAATATGAATATGAGTCAAACACAAAAGTCTACTAAATAATTGACAGTACAAAATGGTATCTACTTTGGGTGTGATATATGTGATAACAAGTTTTAGCAAGTGTGATATAAGTGTTATAAGTGATAGCAAGTGTCATTCGATTTGATGTTACTCCATTCTTATTTTGGTGTTATATACTTTAAGGCCTTGGTGGTAGTGCAATTAAATATGTAAGTGACATACTTATATGTTTCCACCCAACAATGACTTAATCCCTTATATTAGATCATACAATTTCCCGTTTCCTTTAATCTGTGATTCTTTCTCTCAACAATACCATTTTTTTGTGGTGTGTACATAATAGTTTGTTGCATCTTAATTATGCCCCATGTAGTGAAATAAGTTGTAAATTTGTTGTTAATATGTTCGCCACATGTATCCATTAATAAATTTTAAAATTGATGTCTAAATTCTTTACAAGGGTCTTGTAATCTAAAAGCATGTCAAAAGATTCACTCTTAAGTTTTAATAAATAAAGCCAAGTCTGTTTGGAGAAGTAATCAAAGAAGGTTAAGAAGTACTTGAACCCAGAG
>SNQJ01S0195024.1:25141-39869 GCA_010110895.2 Picea sitchensis | reverse complement strand
CCTCGATGGGTTACTTGCATCAGAAGGTCAGTTATCCTAGTTTGGTTCTCATTCATTTTCTGTAGATTCTCATCAACTTTCTTCAAGGTTTCAGAGATTTCAGCCTGTCCCCTTCTGTTGGTTTCCTGATACTCATCCAACTGCTGGATCAATGTGCTTTCTGTGAGGTTCATGTTTTGTTGGAACTTACCAAATTCGGCTACTAAGAGAGCCAAGCCATGAGGCTGATGGTCGTCTCCTAACCCTTCCATTTCTGCCTCTGCTTCAATGTTGTTTTTTTTCCTCGGACCCATAACAATTCCCCTATACTTTTGCATGCACCGATCTCTCCACAGGTTTGGAGGATCGAGGCTCTGATACCACTGTAATGATCCCAAGCCAAATTCTTTCCTGGAATCACTAACTACTACTACTTTATTGAGTTATTAAGTGCATACAAGATTCATCAACACACGAAGATCACAATATATTCAAGATGTAGAAGCACAAGCAAATATTTGACCTTTTTATTATGAACAATGTAAGATCAATACAATAGATGGACGATCTGGCATAAACCTCAGATGGTCATACAAGCAATAGATATGAGCTGCTAAAAAATGCTCCCGCTAATACAAAATAATGCCTCCAAAGGCTGAATAAGAAATGAAGATCAATACAAGCAGATCTGAATGCCACACTCCAATAGAAGACTGAAACCCTCAATAACTTGTCCATGCTGCCAAAAGTGTCCAATCACCCTAAGAAATAGGCCAATTGATAGATCGGGTGATGGTAAGAATAACCCAGGTGCCTGAATCTCCAAGATCCCTCTCAATCTCCGTAGATCTGAATTTCCCACTGAATGGAGTGCCCCACTGGATGACTGAAACCCTAGCTGGTTTGGCCCTGATGAAGGAGGTCTCCAAATGCTCTGAAACTCTCCAAGAATATAGGTCGGGCTATGAGAATCCCGTGGGATAATTTTCAGACTCAGATCTCAAGCAGATCTCCCTAGATATGAGTTTTACTGAATTACAAGACGTCCCCTATGGCTCCAAGACGTCCCAATCTGCAAACAAATGTAGAATGATGATAACCCTCCAGAAAATCCCTCAAACTGATGGTCCTGCCCCTTCTGAAGCACTAGATGGAGATGGGATGAGACTAGAATGGTGTGGAGGAGTCTTTCATCCCCGAGACCAAGCTGCGGAACAAGGTGAGTGGATATTTCACCACTGAGTTGCTCACAAGGGTTTGTACAACAAACCCCCAAACTGAATGCTCAAGAGCAATAGAAAATGCTAATCCCAAAACCAGAATGAGTAATAGGTGCACCCCAGCCTCTTACTTATACTTTTCCTTCTAATTCCTTGTTGAGTTAGGTTAAATCCCAGGGTTAATCTTCTATTCTTCTGTTGAGTTATCTTTTACTCCTTTCCTTTTCCTTTCTTAAGTCAACTTAAAAATATAACTTTTAACTTCTTTATTTTTTCCCCCCTTCAGTGTGAGACTATGACCTAGTGGGGGTGCCTAGGCCATTGAGTCTCTTCATTACCTCTCTAAGAGGTGGGGGACATTACATCTTCATTCTCTTCTGTACAACATTTTCCCTTCTGAGATTTTATCATAGGAACATTGTTGATCCTATCGTGATAAAAAATGATCACTGATTGCTTCAGTTCGCTCCTCCTCATGAGCTTACGCTTTCGATCTTCTGCATATTGTTCGCTCCTCCTCCTGAGCTTACGCTTTCTATCTCTGCATATTGTTTGATATTTTATGATAACTGATATATTGTTCCCATCAATGACAATCTCATCTATAGTAATGATAAGTCATCATAACAACAAATCATCACATCGACTATTGCATCAATGACAATATGTCCAACAGTTGGAACCTAGTAGTATCTTGACCCATTCAAGTCATCATGTAATTAAAGGAATCTATATAATCTTTCCTCCTATTATAAATAAAGTGATGATCATTTTTCTCTCATTTTTGGTGATAGTGTTGTTGTTCAATGTTCTAGTTAACTTCCTGTGTATTTCTATAGAATATCAAATGGTATCAAAGCTTCGATATGAGATGCTTATTCTCCAGTGAGTTTCAAATAGAGATTTTTTTTATGGGTTGCTAGTTTCTTCCATCACCTAGTATTCAAATCTAGAGGTGTGCTAGGTTTGGCTTCACCCTCAATCTCTTAGGAAGTGTGCTAGGTTTTTCTCAAGACCTCCACTATCCAGTCCCTTTTTGGGATTTCCATCTTTAGAGGTGCGCTCAAGATTCAAATCTCCCTCCATATCTTCCAATGAAGTGCGCTAGGGTTTCTCTCACCCTCCACTACTATTTTCTTTGGTTGTTGAGATCTTCCACTCCCCCCCACTTCTTTAGTTCATGCAAGAGTGCACTAGTATTTTCTATATCGTGCCGTCTCTTCCATCATGCCTTCTTAGCGTGAGCTTGGATAGGGCTTCCTAGTGTGCCCTCCATTTTGACCTCTAGATGGTGTGCTTTAGGTTTGGATCCATATCCTAGGATTTGTATCTAGGTTTTTCCCATCCAGATATAGCTCCTAATATAGATTCAAATCCATATCCAAAGGATATTATACCAGGTTTGGATCTATCTCGAAGGTTTTGGATCTAGTGTTTTCCCATCCTGATCTATCTCTTGATCCAAATCCTGACCCAAATCTAGATCCAGATCTAGATACTAGTTTCTTCAGTATGTATATGAAGATAATGTATCCTCGTAGAGCCTCTTCCCCCAATGATTCGACATCTATGAAATATTATCCCATTCATGACATGACTCTTGCTCTAAATGAACTCATGTGACTCCAGTTGAGGTTCCAAGTGCAAATAAAGTTGGATACTTGCTTCCGGTTGTGTAATGTTTTAGAACATATGAATGGTGAGGATCTTGATTACTGGGTACACATCCTGTCCACTTATTCCAATACTATAAGACCCTTCACTAGGGATTCAAAGTTAAATTATAAATTTGTATTCTATAGTGCTTTTCTTTTCAGAAAGACTCCTTATAAACAAGTTTATGTTGTAACATCTAATTTATATTTTTGTTTTGCATTACAACAAATTTATCTAATTTATGTTGAAGTTTTAGCAATTAATCAGTTAAATATCAAATTCTAAAATTATACAGTCCAAAATAATCATAAACAGATTATTTAACATACTACACATTTTCAATAGATATATACATATCACAAATTTCATTCTTAACAAAATTAACAAAATTAATACTGGTAAAATACCTCTTGAAGAAGAAGTTTGTCCCTTACTTTCATGTTGTTGCAAACTATTTGAAAACTGCCTGAAAATTGAATTATTTCCTCCCAACCAACTCGAAACAGAGCCTCTCTGACTCCCTAACTCCAGGAACCCTTGCGGTTTGCTAGCCCTCTGAGCCCAAAATTCCCAACAACCCCAGTGCCCCCTGTAACAGACCTCCAACACGCTCTGCAACAATACCCCAACCATTTCCTCAACAAAACCAGTAATACCCTCCTCCAACAAGCTCCTCCCCAGCCAGCTAAAACAATCCCCTTAACAATAATGCTTCCCCCTTGCCTTATCCTATTTTCATTAATGGGTCATCTACCGATACATTAAGCCTCAAAATGAAAATTATAAATTTATTAATCCAATATTCCTTAAATAAATACTTGATCATGGTTATTAATTAATTAATTAATTAAATTAATATATATTAAACAATTATTTAATCAGGACAATTAATTAATTACTTAGGGTTGTTACATACACCGACCCTTCAGGAAACTTCGTCCCAAAGTTAAAGTATTTTATGATACAATGGAAAAGACACATGGTTCACACATTCATATCCAATAACCAACATTATCAGTAAGTAGGCCAAGAAAATTCATACATACTAGTGCACATCTGCAAGAAATGCATGTGTAGCTAGTACATACAAGTCTCATGCATGTACTAATACCAATAACCAACACCTCTATAGTAATTTTTGTATGCATCCAATCCAATCAACAAGACTATTCAATTTATAAAAGATAATAAACCAATCAATTGTTTGTGAAATCCCTTAATTACAATGATCTAGCTCAACAATGTTTATTTAGATAATTGTAGTTTAGTTAAGTAATTATGAATATACATATATAGACATTTTCTTTTCAAAAGGAAAAATAATAAAATCCACCATAAGGAAAATCTCCATACACTCTCAACTAGTTCTACTCACCCTTCCTCCCTAACTTACTTCCATCTTCCATTCCTATACTTCCTCTGCTAGACTATCTTGGAGCGTCAACTATATTGACCTAACTCAAAATAGAACCCGTAAGCGGAAGTGTCACTATCTTGACCAAGCTTCCCCAACAGGCAACTGACAGTCATCATCACACATCTAGGGGAGCATGAGCTAACACCGTCCTCCCATGACTCCAAGTTTCAGAGGATACATAGTGGTAAATGCCTCCACCCCTCCTAATAGGACTAGGGTCCACACCCTATAATGGAATATACAGTGGCACCGTGTTGCTGGGAATTTTGTCATCATTTATTCAGTTTTAGGCAGTCTCACCACCTGAAATCCTACACTGGTCCACATATCATAGAAATTCATTCAAACCATTATAATTTCACATACAAAGATTCATACCATATTGTTTCTCGGTTGGTGGTCATGACATCCACTTTCATTACCATTATCCCTTGGCTATTTCATAGCCCATTGGCCTGCAGATTAGTCTATAACACATACTCATACATATCTATGCATTATCATCATGTAATTACATACAACCATAATCTCAATTCGATATCCATGTACCAACATCTTTAACATCAAATTTTTCAAGTTAGAAATAGATCTCATAATATCCCCATAATTCAATTAACATTACCCGTTAATAGAATTTTCATTTACATAATAGATTGCATCATATCCATCGTCATTCAAATAACATTTAAACCTTCATAAAATTTACATTCTCATAGTAGATCACATCATATCCATCATCATTCAAATATCATTTAAACATTCATAACATTTACATTCTCACAATATATCACATCATATCCATCATCATTCAAATACATTGAAACATTCATAAAAGTTCATACGTCTTAAAGTTCATGTGTATCATTAATAGTTCCACTGTGAATAGGAAATAAAGGTGATTAGGCCTCAGGTAATCCTAGTTTTCTAAGTCAAAAGGTGGTGTTACATACACCCAACCTTCGAGAAACATACTCTCAAGGCAGTCAAAATAGTGAGGGATAATCTCGTCATTAGGTCTCGTCATCCTCCCAAGAAGCAGATCCTGAACTATACTTGTCCCACTGGACCTTAACTTGGTCTACCAGATGGTTCCTGAGCTATCAGACTCTATGGTCCAATATGCATAACGGTTCTACCATGAGGGTTCCTTCATCTGACACTTGCAATTCCTTCCAATTTAGTTTATGTGATTCGTCAGCAACATACTGATGTAGAACAGATACATGAAAAACATTATGAGTTTTATGTAAGTGGGGTGGCAGTGCGAGACGATAGGCAATGGGTCCAATTTTCTCTTGGATTTTGAACGGTCCTATAAATTGAGGTGACAACTTTGTCCCCTTCCCAGAACGAATGGTACTCTTATTAGGTCTAATATGAATGAAAACCCAATCTCCCACTTTATAACTTCAGTCAGTCCTGTGTGCATCCGCATAACTTTTCTGTCTATCCTGTGCTTCCTTTTGTCTTTTCCTAATTTGAATCACCTGTTACTCCATCTCTTGAATCAATTATGTCCCAACTGTTACTCTCTCTTCTAATCTTTCCCAACTCAACGATGTTCTCCATGACCTTCCATACAGAGCTTCGTAGGGTGGCATTTTGATGGAGTTATGAAAACTGTTATTGTAGGAAATCTCTACCAAAGGTAGGTAGTTCTCCCAATGGGTTTGATTATCCATAACATACATCCTAAGCATGTCTTCCATAACCTGATTTACTTTCTTAGTTTTCCCATTCGTTTCAGGATGATAAGTTGTGCTTAAGTTCAACTGAGTCCCCAATGTTGACTGCAAACTTGTCCAAAACCTAGAAGTGAATCTGGAGTCCCTATCTGAGATGATCTTCTTAGGTATCCCGTGCAAATGGATGACCTCACTTACAAACACGCGTGCCACATTAGTGACATCGTAAGTGTCTCTAACCGGAATAAAATGAGCACTCTTGGTCAACTTATCAACTATTACAAGAATGGCATTGTGTCTATGAGATGTGAGGGGCAATCCCACAACAAAATCCATAGAAATGACTTCCCACTTTGTCATATTAACGTCATGTGGTTGTAGGAGACCTATCGGGTGATGGTGGTTGGCTTTCACTTGTTGAGACTCTAGGCACTTGGCAACGAAATGGAATACATCGTGCTTCATGCCTACCCATAAGAAGAGCTTCCTCATGTCTGCATACATTTCCTTCACACCCGAATGCACACAATAAAGTGCTCTATGGGCTTCCTTTAATACGATGCTTCGAATATCCCCACCTTTGGGGATGTACATCCTTCCTCGATATCTTAATATTCTATCTGTTTCCAGACTATATCCTTCATACTTTGGATCTAATTGCCTCCCACTCTGGAGGTTTGAAGTAACCTTTAAATAACAATTGTCTCCAAGGAGTTACGTCAACACACATTCTCTCAGATTGACTTTTAAGGGTACCAAGGAGAAGACATGTGGTCTCCTGCTCAAGGCATCCGCGACCATATTTTCTTTTCCCTTGATGTAAGAAATACCAAAATCATACTCACTCATAAACTCACTCCATCACCTTTGCCTAGAATTCAGATCCCTTTGAGTGAAGAGATGTTTTAAAATTTGATTTTCCATTTTGAGCTCAAAGTTTCACCCCACCAGATAGTGCCTCCAAAGTTTCAGAGCTAGCATTACAATTGCCAACTCTAAATCATGAGTAGTGTAAATGTCCTCGTGTTTCTTCAACTTCCTTGATGCATCAACTATCACTCCTCCATCTTGCATTAGCATGCCCCCCAACCCTTTCTTCAAGGCATCCATGCAGACTGTGAAGTCCTTTACCATATCTGACACTAGTAGAATTGAAGCACTAGTTAGTAACCTCTTAATCTCGATGAATGCACTATCACATTCTTTTTTCCATTCATACCTAACCCCCTTGCACTGCAAAGTGGTGATGAGTTTCACTATTTTATAGAACCCTTCCATAAATCTCTAATAATAACCTACTAGCCCCATGGATATTCTTACCTCACGATCATTTTTCGGCATTGGCCATTCCATAATGGACTTTAACTTTTCTGGGGCCACAAAGATTCCTTCACCATAAATGATATGCCCTAAATAGTGAATTTCTTTCTAGAAGAAGGAACACTTTGACAACTTCCCAAATAATTTGTTCTCTCTAAGGAAGTATAACACCACTCGCAAGTGTTCCTCATGCTCAATTTCGTTCTTGGAATAGATGAGGATATCATCTAAAAAGACTTGTACAAAGCGATCTAAGTACTTATAGAATACATCGTTCATGAGGCTCATGAATATTGCTAGCACATTGGTCAATCCGAAAGGTACTACAATGAACTCGTAATGCCCAAACCGATTTCAAAACACAGTTTTAGGAATATCGCCTTCCTTAATCCTTAACTAGTGATACCCTGATCACAAATCAATATTTGAGAATTCCGCTGCTCCTTTCATCTGATCGAAGAGATCATTTATTCATGGCATTGGGTACCTATTTTTCACTATAGCATGGTTCAAGTCCCTATAATCTATGCACAGTCGTAAGGAACAATCCTTCTTCTTCACAAAGATTACTGGTGCACCCCAAGGTGAGACACTAGGCCTTATTAGCCCTAAGTCGAGTAGCTCTTTCAACTGCATCTACAACTCACAAAGTTACAGCGTTGTCATCTTATAAGGAGTATTGGAAATTGGTTATGCACCGGGTTTTAGCTCAATAGTAAAATCAAGCTCCCTCTCAGGAGGTAACCTTGGAAACTCGTTCGGAAAAACATCCTTAAATTCTAACAATACTGGGTACTAATCCAAGGAGGGTCCTTTCCTTTCATTCACTGCTTCCACGACATAAAGTTGACACCCTTGCCTCATGCACTGCTTAACCTTCATAGTTTTGATAAAGCATAGAGACACCTTTCTCCATACACCCTGGATCTCTATTGGCCTTCCTTCATCCTCAACACAAAGCACCCTTTTTGCGAAACAATCTACCATAGCTCGATGGGCTTCTAACCAATCCATTCCAATGATTAGGTCATACGTCCCAAAAGTAGTGGCGTATGCCTTCAACCTGGTAGTACACACTCCCAGGTCTACTAGACAATTATCAATGCTAGGTCCTACCGCTTGTTTTCCCTCGAAGCCATCTCAACTTGTTTAAAGTCATCATGCTCGTAGGCTACCAACCCACTCTTTTCTAATGAAGTTGGTGAAATGAAACTATTTGTAGCACCAGAATCAAATAAAATCTTAACATTGATATGATTTAGTGTACCTGATGACTCCACCACCGTGGATAAATGTTCTGCCTAGAGATTATTAACCACTGCGTAAATCTGGTGGCTTCCACTTGCTCTTCCCATTGAGGCCTTTCCTTCTTTATGCACAAATATTTCTTGCAACTTTGGGCAGTCACGTTGGTAATGGGGCCCTTCACATCCCCAACATGTAACATGATATTGAACCTACGCACTTCTTTGTGACGATCTCTGAAATGAGTTCCTTCCCCTGGAACCCCTGCCCCTACTAGATGCTCCCTAAGAAGGCTGTGGACCTGCCTGTGTCATTGGTGATGAGTGGGATGCTGCATTTTCTTCCATTGAAATACCTGTAGAAACTGTCCTTGGTGCGACTCTATTACCATAAGGAGGTGGCCTAGATATCCCTTCCCTGGAGAAGGTCCTAGGGGCCTTCCCCACAAATCTAGGATGATGCAGAAAGGTCAATCTCATACCTCCATTTAAGTTCATGTGTTCCTCAGCATAACGTGCATTTTCAAATACTTTCACTACTGAATATGGTTTCCACATCCATACCATGGACCTTATCATAGGGTTTAACCCATAGATGAAGCATTCTACCTATCGTTGATCATTATCCATGTATGAAACATATTTCACCAACTCCATGAACCTAATATTGTACTCTTCCACGGTCCTGTTTCCCTGTACTAAGGCATGAAATTCTCCCACTTGTTGTTCCTCATAGTAAGCTGGTAAGTGTTTCCTTCAGAACCTTTCCTCAAAAAGTTCCCAAGAGACGATGGCTGGGGTAAGGTGCAACTACCTCTCCAGGTTTCCCCACCAATTCAACGCATTGTCCCTTAACTGAAAGATTGTTATTTTCACCTTTGATGTGGATTCATAGTCCCTTAAGGTGAAACATCATGTCATCCCTTCCAACCATGCTTCTTCACGTTCACTATCATGACCCCCGATGAACTCTGGAAGTTTGATATTCTACAGTTCTCTAGTGATGTCCTCGAGTGGAGGCCCTCCCCCTGAATCCCTTGATGCTTTAGGATTACCCATTCTAGATGGTGGGGGATCCACTTCTATCCCTTCTCACTGACACCCCTTTAAAGTCTCATTTATGGCCTCCAAAGAGCGCATAATGAGAGCTAATTCAATCGATGGTGGTGGCGGCGTTGGCGGTCCTTGTGATGATTCTCCTTTACCTTGATTTCCACGAGTCCTAACAATATTGTATAATGGAATCTACATCAACCAAAAGTTTTTCAAGGAGAGTATAAGGAAATTCATGTTTGCGCAACTTAAACTTGAAAACAAGGTAAGGCGTAAGTTTTTTTTAATGGTATGTAAATAGACGTTACTCTATTTAGGGGAAGTGTCTAGATTAGGGTCGAAAGCCTCTAAGCTCGATGTTTTCTCCTAAGGAAACTATTGACTCTCTTGCATGTGATCAACAAATTCCTATCATTACTATCATGGTGCAGTGGTGTACGGTCTTTGGTGAAAGCTCTATACTCGAGGGATAGGTCGTCGGTTCAAAACTCGTCTGCTTGGCGCATTGGTAAATCATGTCGGTTTGTTATAATGAGGTCACGAGTTCAAACCTCTATCCCAGTACTACGTGTCTATACTAAAATAAATGTTATTAGTATCGTAATATTATGTTAATTATTAAATATTATTAAATATGTTAATGTTAATTACACATTTAATTAATTAATCATTCAAATCACTAGTTAATTAATTTTTGAATGATTAATTAATTACTATTATCAATGCTTTGAAATAAAATTTAAAATTTAATTTAATTATTCAAAATTAAAATTAATGATTTAAAATACAATTAAAGTAATTAAAATTAAAATAAAATAAATAATAATAAATAAAATAAAATAAAATAATAATTTAAAATAAAATAATAAAATAATTTAAAATAAATAAATAAAATATCAAGCCGCAGTGGGTCCTCGCTGAGTTCCACTTTCCCCCTCCCTATTTTCCTGCCTATTTAAACATACAATAAAATAATAATAAAGAAAACAACTACTCAAACCCTAATCACGAACTTACCCTTGCGTTTTCTAACTCCAGCACGCAAGGTTTTCCCTATTCTTGCCGCTATGCCCATGGTCTTTCTCTCATGGATTCTCCTTGCTAGGCATTATATGGCTCGGGGATTTATGGTTGGCACCCTTGGTGAAATAGTTAATTTGATGATATACATCAGTTCGGGGTTTCTATTCCGGCCGACTGGTACATACCCGTGGCTTTTCCTCGCGGTTTCTCCCTTGATGCTTAGTTTGGCGCCTTGTGGGATGAGGTTTGTTGGCTAGAATGCAGATTTAGGAATTAAGTGAGGCAAGGCCTCACGGCTTGACGTTAGCACTGAGATGAGATAAGGAGTGGTATCAGGCTTGTCGCTCAGTGCTTAGTTTGTGTGGTTTCTATCTTGTGGGCTCATCCATGGTGGCTTTGCGCTTGGGCATTAGGATTTGAGAAAAGAATGCCCTTGTGGGCTCTGTTGTGGCTTCTCCTTGTTCTCGACCAGAAAGAGCCTCAACTGGAAGCCGAATTCATACCCAGCACCACTTGCTTGCACTATAGAGAGAGATACCCTCTTATCCACTCAACGACTGGTACACGAAGCTCCCAAATGAACAGGGATCTGGATTTTACTAGCTACGGCTCTGCAACCACGACTTACGCCTCTGCAACAGGAGAAGCCCAGGGATGAAAGAGACTCAGCATTGACTCCAGAGAGGGAGGGGGGGCAAGGGGCGATGGATTCTTGGTCGCAGGCCTTCACGTAATGTAACAAACTTCAGTCTGTGAGCTCTGCTCTTCGTGACTTGCGCTGAGTTGTTTCTTTGTGTTATGTGTTGCTAACCTGTGTGTTGTGTATGGCAGGTGTGCTTGGTTCGGTAGTGTGGATTTGGAGTTTGGACCTATGCAGTGCAAGGACCAACGCCCTCGTGGGCTCGTCCTCCATGTGACTGAGCACTCAGTTTTTCAACTATGCCATCATGGGATCCTTCCTTGGTGCTTGGTGCTTAGCATTGTTCTTAGGTGACTTTTTGCACTGTGTACGATGGGTATCTGAATTAGTGCTTGTAGTAAAAAAAATGTATATCGTCTTCATTTTTTTTTATTTTTTATTTTCTTGTGCATAAGTGTTTCTACTTCTGTTTTGATTTTTGGTAGAAGGAAGATGACCATATTAACATAGTTTGATTTCTTCCTTCCTTGATCCAGAGTATAGGCAACTAGGAGAACGAATAGTTCCTTTAATTTTCCCATGCTCAGAGTTTTCCTGCTAAGGATCTCCAATATCACTATTTTTACCATATTATCATGTTGTGTAATAAGGTTGTCCCAGGTCACAACGCAGCTCCAAGAATATTTTGTTCTACTATGAATAGTCTATTTGTAGGTGACATAAACATGCAGCTTGGAAGTTTGACTTTACCGGACTTTCTTATGCAGAAAGATCACATCATTTTTAAAGACATTGAATTGATATGAACTTTATTTCTTCTTTTTCATATTTCATGTGAACGGAGATTCCATGACATCAAAAATTTCCATATTTAATTCTTACCATGATGTTGTATTACACGATAGAATTTGCAAATAATTTTGGCACCAAAATTTTTTTAGGTTGAGATGTATTTTTTTTTTAAATAGATATTTTGTAACAGGGCATCCTTATCTGGATTGTAGATTTTGGTATGTAATGGGCATGGAGAAAAGTTCACTTTAATGCATATCCACTAGATTTTGGAATCTACAATGGAGTTGAGTTTAGGTTTTAAGTTTAGGGACTGTATATTTTCATATACAGATTATTTAGGGATTGTTTAGGGTTGCTTTTTCTAAATTGATGTAAGGGTTTCAATATAACTTATTTAGGGGTTGTTTAAATTTATGGGTTGGGAACAATTATGTTCCTAAACTTTCCTTCTTTCATGTGGGCAGGTGGGTAGGCCCTGGTCCAATGTTTTAAACCAGGGCTTTGATACCATGTGTAAGACCCTTCACTAGGGCTTCAAAGTTAAATGATAAATTTGTATTCTATAGTGATTTTGTTTTCAGAAAGACTCCTTATGAACAAGTTTATATCGTAACATCTAATTTCTATTTATGTTTTGCATTACAACAAATTTATCTAATTTATGTTGAAGTTTTAGCAATTAATCAGTTAAATATCAAATTCTAAAATTATACAGTCCAAAATAATCATAAATAGATTATTTAACAAATTAAACATTTTCAATAGATAGATACATATCATAACTTTCATTCTTAAAAAAATTAACAAAATTAATACTGGTAAAATACCTCTTGAAGAAGAAGTTTGTCCCTTACTTACCTGTTGTTGCAAATTGCTTGAAAACTGCCTAAAAACTAAATTATTTCCTCCCATCCAGCTAGGAATAGAGCCTCTCTGGCTCCCTAGCTCCAGGAACCCTTGCGGTTTCCTAGCCCTCCGAGCCCAAAATTCCCAGCAACCCCGGTGCCCCCTGTAAAAGACCTCCAAAAATCTCTTCAACAAAACCCCAACCATCTCCTCAACAAAACTAGTAATACCCTCCTCCAACAAGCTCCTCCCCAACCATCTAAAACATTTCCCTTAACAATAATGCTTCCCCCTTGACTTATCCTATTTTCATTAATGGGTCATCTACTGATACGTTAAGCCTCAAAACGAAAATTATTAATTTATTAATCCAATATTCCTTAAATAAATATTTGATCATGGCTATTAATTAATTAATTAATTAAATTAATATATATTAAGTAATTATTTAATCAAAACAATTAATTAATTACTTAGGGTTGTTACAAATACATTCCAAGGAATAAAAGAAGAAGAGAAGATATAGATCATTATTTTTCTATTGGAAGGGGTTGCTTAATTTTGGTGGAATGTCAAACAAATACCTCCTCTCTAGTGGTGGAATTGGGATATCCTCCTATGGCCACCCCTCCACCTATTAGTTCTTGGGATACCTTTTTTCAAGTGGTTTGGAATTTCTTCTATCCCTCGGGGTACCATCATAATACCCTATCTTTCTAGTTGAAAAACCACCAACTCTTGGGATAGTCAGTAAAAAGCTACATTGAGGTGTTTAGTAATCTTTTCATTCAAATTCAGATTCAAGATTCGGAAGAGGTACTCATTGTTAAATTTAATTCTAGTCTTTTATTTATTTATATGTGGGGAGTTTGATTTATTTGAAATCTCTTCTTTAGATAAGGCCTTTCTTTGAGCCCTAGATGTGGAACATAATATCTATCCTCTCCTTCAATATACTCTATCCAACGCTGGCTCTTCCTAAACTCCTTCTTCTACTTCCTCTCCTACCTCATCCAAGACTAGCAAATGATGTTCTTATCACAAATAATAGTTTCACCCATTAGTTGAATGTCATGTTATTTGTAATCAAAATTTTGTCAAGACTCTATTTGTTGATACTCTTGAATCCTCCTAGAGAAAAACATCCCCCTGAGCTAATCACCTTGGAGAAACCTATGAAACTGGACCCCTTTGTCCTTCCCATGATCACTAATAAATAGATTTATTCACCGGTTCCTTTCTTCCCTCAAAATTTCTAGATTAAGCAATCCATACCTATAGTCATCCTTGACAATGGTAGAAAAAATAATTTGGTTGCTCAACATTTGGTGCAGTGGTTGATGCATCCTACTACCCCTCATTGGGAACCCTTCCAATTGGGTTGGTTTCAGAAGGATGGTCCCCATTTTATGGTGACCCAATGTTGTGGCCTTGATTTTTTAATTGACCCTTTCCAAGATATTGTTCTTTGCAATGTGTTGGATCATGTTGTCATTGATGCCAATGGTTTGATTGATTGATGTCATTGATTGATGTTGTTATCACTGAAATTTCGTCCGCACAGGATGACAAGAACTCCGCATCATCAGCACAGAAAAACAGGCATTCATGGCACAAGGATTAAATCCACAGCACAACAAAAGGGCCAAAAACTATACAAAAATGGCTAAAAAATCAAAAAGCGCAGCATACCCACTAAAAATGAGCGCGCGCGTGCAACATCTTCGTATATTGAGCGCATATGCGCGGCTGTGGGGTGCAAAACCCGCGCGCCTGCCAAACGACGCATTTATGAAGCTGGTCGGCCTCCCAACCACTAATGGATCGTCTCCCAAGTCGATTTGACATCA
>SNQJ01S0195022.1:0-17522 GCA_010110895.2 Picea sitchensis | reverse complement strand
AACCAACCTTGCCTAAGACCGATGATATAGATTTAAATATTGATATGGCTAGTATCTTAGCAAAGGTTAATGTACCTGTCCCTCTTAGTATTGATATTGTAATTTTTTTTTTAAATACCTACAACATAGTCGCTATTGCGACATCTTGGAGTGTCGCTCCCATAGAAACCGTGTCGGAGATGATACCTCTTAACATTGCTCTTCCCACGTTCTAGACGTCGCTCTTCCCACGTTCTAGACGTCTCTCTTGCCACCTTCAAGACGTTGTTCTTGCCATGTTCAAGACGTCTCTCTTGCCACATTCCAGACGTCTCTCTTTCCACGTCTAAGACGTCTTTATTTCCATACGTCGGTCTTGTCACGTTCCAGATGTCTCTCTTGCCACGTTCCATATGTCTCTCTTGCCACATTAACGATGTCTCTCTTGCCATGTTCAAGACGTCTCTCTTGCCACGTTCAAGACGTCGGTCTTGCCACATTCCAGATGTCTCTCTTGCCACGTTCCAAACGTCTCTCTTGCCACATTTAATATGTCTCTCTTGCCATGTTCAAGACGTCGGTCTTTCCACGTTCAAGACGTCGGTCTTGCCACCTCCAAGACGTCGCAATAACGACGAAATCTATGTCGTCGGAAAAGAGACATCATATGAAATGACGTTTGAGGGGGTCCATTGTTTGTCATTCTCCTGACAATATAAAGTGGCAATTGTGTCAAACGTGCCGTCGAAATTTGACCCAAATGTACTAGTGTATCCAACTCTAGGTCAATGTCTAAATCTAGATCTAGCTCTATGTCATGGTCTACATCAAGCTCTAGGTCATCGTCTAAATATAGATCTATCTCTATGTCATGGTCTAGATCATGGTCTAGGTCTATGTCATCGTCTAGGTTTAGGTCGTGGTCTAGGTCATGGTCTAGGTCTCCATCTAGGGGGGGTAGAGAGTGAGAGAGTGAGATTATGGGGAGTAAAGAGTGAGAGTATGCAGGGTCTATGTCATGGTATATATCAATCTTTAGGTCAACATCTAACTCTATATCTATCTCTATCTGGTGGTCTAGGTCATGGAGGGAGATAATGAGATTGAGAGAGTGAGAGGAAGTGGGGAAAAAGAGGGGGAGTAGAGAGATATGGGGGTCTAGGTGATGGTCTAGGTCTAGTTTATGGTATAGGTCATGGTCATGTTCATATAAGTACTTGTATAAGTAATCCATTGGAAGAAGAACAAAAACTTAACACTCAACTTACAAGAGAGGCTACATTTCTCTGTTGCACATGTATCCTTTATTCGTTGTGAGATATGCCTCACATTTAGATGGATAGAGAGAGAAAGAGAGAGGTTGAACTAGGGGTAAAGAGGACGAAGCAAAGAGGTAGAGAGAGAGAGAGAGAGAGGAAAAGAGAGACTGAGACTGAGACTAAGACCAACAACAAGGAGAGAGAGAGAGTGAGACTGAGTGTGAGGGGAAAGGGGGAGATAGAGGGAATGAGGGCTAGAGAGATATAAAGAGAGAAATGGGGGGATATAGTGAGATTAATACTAACAAAAACGAGAGAGAGAAAGAGGTAGTATATGTAGGAGAAAAAGAGAGGAGGTATAATGGGAGGGAGGGGGGGAGATAGAGGGAGGAGGGGGTATAGAGAGAATGCGAGAGTGTGCGAGGGGGGAAGAGAAAGAAAGAAAGGGGGGTTAGAAAAGGAGTGTCTAAGTGTGTGAGAGGGAGGGAGGGACGAAGGGAGAGAAAAATATACCAGGTAGAGATAGAGTGAGAGGAAGGGGGGAGACATAGTGGGGAGGGGCGAATGTCTTAGAGAGAGAGTGGAGAGATAATGTGAGGTATGGGGAGAGAGAGAGGGAGGGAGGAAGGGGTGGAGAGGGAGTGAGAATGATTGTGAGAGGAAGGGGGTGATAGAGGGAAAGGGGGGAAGAGATATTTTTGGAGACAGGACAAAGTGGGAAAGCAAGATAATTTTGGAAAAAAAAACATGCACGAGGAAAGTGACAGCTAGAAGGAAGAACAACACGTGTGCATGTGAGGGAATACCTAACGATGGTAGGGTTAGGTTTTTGGTAAGGTATTATAAACAGATGAAGAGACAGAAATGTATAAAATATAGATACTTAGGTATCATAAGGGGTTGGTTCGAAGATATACTTAGGTATCGTTCAAATTATTATTGTGACTGTTTTAGCCAGGCATGACTTGATGCAATATGTAATATTTTGTTGTATAATCCATTTTTCTATAAGTTGTTGAGATAGAAAGGAAGAAAGAGTGTATGTATTGAGGGTTAGACTGTAGGCTGAGGATCCTGGTGTGATCTAGTCTGCCTCATATAGATCTTACCCGATTGAGGGGAGTTGTAACCGCCCGACGCTGTAGATGTGGACATACTATAATAAAAGAGATGAGAGCCAAATCTTTGTGGACGTATCCCAGGAGGGGGTGAACCACGGTAATATCTATGTTATGTGATGAATGCATGCATATATTTATTTTCTTCAATAGTCATTATTATATTGAATGAATGAGTTGTTATATTTTATGCTTATTCGTCAATAACAATATACTGTGTTTACAAGTTATAATAAATGGTTCAATATATCACTCTCTTATATCACACTCAATCCTAGGCTATAAATACCTGAGTATTACAACCACCCATTAAATCTATTTAGTGTGTTGTGTTTCCTTCTGTTTTACTAGGAGGGTCGATAGTTTTAGAGGCTTTGTTGGAAACCCAAACAGAAATGAACCCTAGGTCAATAAAATCAGACAATATAGAAGAGCAGTTAACCAACAAATGGTTCGGTTGTAGTTGGTAGGAACAAAAGAGGGTTGAGTAGATGAGATAATTTGAAGACCTATCAGAGGAAGATCAAGAAAATATTAGGCCAGAGATCAATTAGCCATTAGAAGGGAATGTTGAGACCGTGGAATCCCACAAAAGTAGAGATTGAAACTTGGATAATAAAAAAAGAGCTGGAGTTTGCACAAAAAGATAATAGAAACCCTCGAATAACACCCCAAAAATATCTTGAGAAATACGTGTTTACTAATTTTCATGAAGTTTTTTTCTACGATTTTCCACATTTGTTGTAGGAGTGGATACCAAGGTTGAAGGATAACAACACAATGAATTGGATTCGACAACTAGAGTAGAACCTAGTACATATTGAGTAGTTATAGCAGGTGAACAACAAATTCACTTGCGCAAAAGATTTTTTGCTTGACAGTACTCTGACAGGTTTTATCACAAAGTTTGTAATCGACATAGAGAAGTCGTACAATGCAACAGAGAAAGTGTTTCTATGTGAATCTCGAGGAAGGTACATTTGATCGTTGTATACTTCTATTAAGACACTACTATATAACAAATGTGTAATAACTATGGAGTGAGACAGCTAAACTTCCTTGTGTGCATCGGGGAAGTAGGTAAGCATTGTTAGAAAGAGGATAAATGGAAGGAGGAAAGGATAAGGGAAAGAAGGAGGAACCCTTGGACCCAATCATGATGGACGATGACCAGATCCGTTGGATCTTAGATAAAACTGGAAAGACACGTAGCAGAGTACCCTACCAATACAAGGTGAATACCAATAAGAGAGTCATAGCCATGAGGGAAGGCTTGGAGAGTTATGGGGAAGAGGTAGAGGATCTCTGGGATGTGGAGAAGATTGAGGATTTCCTGCATGCAATGTACGAGAGGAATACAAGAGGTCTAAGAATGGGAAGAGAATGCAACAATCTTATCCATATTAATGTTAGTGTGGAACCCATAAACCCATGTGCGAATAATACACCAAAGAGAACACCACCGTTTAGACAACCGAAGTTCGAAAGAAGTTCGACAGCAGGAAGTACATCGACATAAGGAAAAACAACTAGCGGATCCAGTTCAGGCAACACTATTCAAGTATCTATACAGCGTGAAGGTGTTAGTTCAAAATTCAGAATGGCAGGACACGATACCACCATCAGGTTACCAAAATTTCAAGGAGAAGAACCAGAAGACCTTGCGAAACACTTGTTTATTTGTGAAAATATATGGGAAGCAAAACTGGTCACAGATGAAGATACCAAACTTGCACATTTAGATATTACGCTAAGAGACTACACACTAGACGGGTACATGAGTTTAGACACAAACAGTTCATTGGGGAAGACAAGGGCACTGACAGACATTAAGAAATTACTGATAAATGAGTTCTAGAAGTTGAGCTCAGAGGATCAATACATGAATGAGATGATAGAAATCTGAAAAAAGCCTGGAGAATCTATATGGGATATTGACCAAAGATTCAAGCAACTGAAGGGAAAGTTAAAATACCTTATGACCGACATGCAACATCGACACATGTTTGTCAACTCATTCCTACCACACTTAAAATATCCATTGTGACAACAGAAGTTCCAGATTCAGGAAGAGGCTCCGCAGGAAGCTTTGCAACTAGAAGAAAACTAGTACCAATAGATAGACCTAGCTATTGAATAACTGAAGGAGGATTCGAAGAACTTAACGATTCAACTGAACTAGAATAAGAACAAGGACAAACAAGAAGTGGTTTGGTGTACCACATGCAGGACAAAAGGACACCACAAGAATGAATGTCCAACATTCACGCAGTATATGGAAGAAAGAATTCCAAACCCGTTACCCAGAATAGGACCATGGTGTGAAGTCTATAAGAATCCAGGTCACAACCCCTATCACTTCCCGATGATGTAAAAATATCAGACAATCCCAAAGAATTCATACTACACCTTTTTCAAGTCAGTGGGACATGGTGACAAAGATTGTAGAAATATGGATTTGATGCGAGAAAGGACATCAAACACATATAGCGTGTAGGTAGAAATGATGACAGGGAAACATGCACCATAGTTCAATCCATTTCCAACTGTATACAACACAGCACAACAACAATAGAATATTGCGTAACAACCATACAATAACACGCAACCACAGTACAATGCAACACAACCTTAGTACAATAGCATACAATACAATCATGCGCCTCAGTATAATGCGCTGAGAGGAGATAGAGCAGGTTACAGAGGTGGAGGATGAGGAAGAGGAGGTTTCAGACAAGGTAGAGGACCAGTGGTGTGTCAAAATTGTTAACAACTTGGACATTATGCAAGGGAATGTCCACAAGGGAATGTCCCCTTCCACTAGCAAATTGTATGTATTGTCGTGCATTACACCATGATACAGAAGAATGTCTGACACTACTAGTAAAGATCTAGGAAAAGAGGAACTAGAACAACCAGAATGTTCAATTGATTTCAGCCGAAGTAAGGGATGAAGGACGAAACATCAACATAGTTACTCGGGGAGGAGATAAAACAGGTGGCAACGTTGTTCGACAAGAACTAGCACAAAATCAATGGGTGAAAATGAACGCTGAACCAAGAAATCATTTCGACGCGCAGAAGGAAAAGGATATATTTAAGCAAGCCCGACAAGAATTCCAGAAGGAAGCTATTGCAATGACTTCAAATGTGAAACAAATTAAGGAAGCACCAGAATACGAAATGCCTCCATTATTGGATCATACTAGTGAAATACATTCCATGGGACAAGTAAGTACAATCAAACACATTTTACAATCATGTGTAAAAGTATTAAGTGATCCATTATCTGTGAAAATATTGCAAAACAATGTGGCATCGAGATGAAAGGAAAACTAGAACAAAAAATAGTCAATCACCTACACACAAGAAGAAGAACAAGTAGGGAGTTTAAATTGAATGCCAACATTGGAGATTCCAATATGGGAGACATTATACTGGATCTAGGATATGAAGTTAATGTATTACCGAAGAAGACATGGAAATTCATGGGAGAGGCCACATTAGGATATTCACCCATTCAATTAAACCTAGCAAACCAACATAGATTCCTACCAATTGGTAGACTTAAAGGAGTGACAGTAGACCTAGATAGAGTGCCCACTAAAGCATATATTGAAGTCATTGAAATAGTGGATGACACAACACCTTACCCAAAATTTCTTGGTCTAGATTGAGCGTTTGAAAACCAGGCTGTAATCAACTTGAAGACCAGGAAAATGACATTTGAGTCAGGATAATATAGGGTCATCGCGCCATTAGATCCATAAGAAGGGGACAGGTACGTAGAACCCACTTTCCTAGACTTAGAGGAAATCAACCAGTTGTACAGAAGAACTCGACACGATAAGGATTACGCAAACCCAACTGTAGATGTGATACTTAGCTAGTAGAGCATTGCTTCATGTGAAACAGACTCAGATATTGGCTTAGAGAACCAAAAACAAAGGCTACAAGAAGTATCCACGAGACGATGTGCAAGAATAGACTATGTCGTCAGATGGGTAGGCACAAAAATTAGAGAACCACCTAGCTTCCATGGAATCAATGACTTGGAAACATTCTTAGCACAGTATGAAGATGAATTTTTAGAGAACCACAGACTATTAGAACTTGATATAGCACTCAAGGCCACACCTGCAAGATGGTGGGGTGCACACAAAGAGACAATCACAGATTGATACTAATGTAAGCGGTTAATACACATAAGGTTCGACGCAAAACATAAAAACAACAAGAAACAGAAGTATGATTGACAAGGGGCACCAACATAACACTTGGAGGAGTGTAGAATGTTGTGGAAAATGACACCCCATAGGAATGGAATCATTATTTTATAAACAATCTAGAGGGCATACCAACGAACCGGTATACAGACCAAGAATTGCGCAAAGGAACTACGACTTGGACGACATTGCAACATAATTTCATAGTCATTTTCTCATTCGAGCATGAGAACCCCAACATCGATGTCGCTCTTAAAAAGATAAGAGGAGTAATATTCATCAAGGCACCAGAAATAGAAATTATCACATAAGAACAACAACGGAACATAAAAATAGTCAAGGAACTGTTGTGATGTTACCATATACAAGAGGAAGCACCAGATGAAGACTATTCGTGTGATATTCAGATTGAAGAAGAAGAAGG
Organism: Picea sitchensis; assembly: GCA_010110895.2. Taxonomy (NCBI): domain Eukaryota; kingdom Viridiplantae; phylum Streptophyta; class Pinopsida; order Pinales; family Pinaceae; genus Picea; species Picea sitchensis. Next base: position 10,516 of record SNQJ01S0195022.1, on the reverse strand, counting down.
AGAAAGATATGTAGAAGTTCCACCCATAGAATCATAATTCGTTTCCATGTCATTCAAAGTAAAGAAAGTCGATATTGGGACAATCGAGAATCCCAATATGGCCAGCATTGGAGATTACTGGGATGAGGACACAGTAGAAATCATAACAGAGTTATTGTATGAATATAACATATTTTTTTCCACAACATTTACAGAGATGAAGGGTATAGCCAGATAGTTAGGAGAAATGAATATACCACTCAGACCTAAAGCGATATCGATTAGACAATGACCATATAGATTGAACCCAATATATAAGCAGAAATTCAAAGCTAAGATCGACAGGATGCTTGAAGGTGGAATCATAGAACCAATTGAAGAATCAAAATGGATAAGTCCAATGGTAGTACAAGACAATAAACAAGGAGGGATAAGGATATGCGCCGACTTGAGGAAGTTGAATGATGCATGCCTACATGATCCATTCCCTACACCTTTCACAGACTAAGTGTTAGAAAACGTAGGTGGACACGAAGCTTACTCATTCACTGATGGATTCACATGCTACTATTAGATCAAGATAGAATAGGAAGACAGATACAAGACCACGTTTGTGACATAATGGGAATCTTATCAGTACACAGTCATGTCGCTCAGACTGAATAATGCACTAGCAATCTTTTCCAGAGTAGTCATTGTTGCGTTTAAGGAATTCATCCACCAGTTTATCGAAGTATATTTGGATGATTGGATAGTTTGTAGTTTGTTGAAAGACCATGTAGAAGTATTATGGCTAATGTTAGAAAGATGAAGATAGTGTCAGATATCACTAAACATAAATAAATGCATATTTGGAACACCGTTTGGGATACTATTGGGCCATATAATATGCAAACAAGGGATATTAGTAGATCCTACAAAGATTGTAGTAATTGTTAACTTACCACCACCAAAACTAGTCCATCAACTAAGAGAGATGTTTGGACACGCGGGATACTATAGGAAGTTTATCAAAGGGTACATGCAGATTATTGTACCAATGAAAAAACTACTAAGAAAGGATACAAATTTTCAATGGAACGACGAGTGTCAACATGGTCTGGATACCCTAAAGGAAAATATGGTCACCGCACCAATATTAGTCTTTCCAAACTGGGAGAATACATTCCATGTCCATGTAGATGAATCAGACATAGCACTTGGAACTATCTTAGCGCAACCGAGAGCGGGGGACTTGGATCACCCGATAGAATTTGTGAGCATAAAGTTATCAAAATCAGAACATAATTGTAAAAATACAGAAAGATAAGGCCTAGCTATGGTCTATGAACTACAAAATTTCAGACACTACTTATTGGGAAAACACTTTAAGATGTTCACAACTCACTTAGCCCTAAAATACCTAGTCAACAAGCAGTGTTGGGGGGGAGAATTTTTCACTGGTTACTCCTATTTCAAGAATTTGACTTTGAAGTAATCGTCAAACCAAGAAAATTGAATGTAGGACCTGACCACCTATCAAGAGTCACAAATGGAGAAGAACCTACGAATATAGAAGACAATTTTATGGATTCACAACTATTCGTAGTCCATATCGTTGATGAATACTTTGTAGATATCATTCAATACTTGAGCATAGGTACTGCGTTGCAAGAGTATAACACTGCGTAGAAGAAAAACCTAGTAGTCTACGTTGTCGACTATCAATTGATTGCAGGACACCTATACAAAACGGGCACAGATAGCATCTTGCGAAGGTATGTGTTAAAACACGAAATATCACGAGTTTTAGCAAAAGTCTATGAAGGAATAAAAGGAGGACATTATGTAGGCAAAGCTACCTCGCAGAAGGTATTACATGTAGGACTATGGTGGCCAACTATTCAAAGAGACTCGATTTAAAATTAAAAATAAATAAATAAATGTTTAATATAATAGTTTAAAAAAAAATTGAAAAAAAAAATGGCTCTACACCTATTTACAATACCTTACCAAAACCTTAACCCTACCTTCGTTAGGTCTTCCCTCTCATGCGTGTGTGTTGTTATTCCTTCCATCTATCACTTTCCTCGTGCATTCCTTCTTTCCCAAAATCGTCTTTCTTTCCCGCTTTGGCCTGCCTCCAACAGGCCCCTAACACTGACATGTGGCTCGTCCCAAGCCACCTAACATTTGTGTGCTTCCTCAATATCCTTGGTGATCTCCTAGACCTTTTCCTTGAGATCTGCTGCCTATGTTTTCTCCTGTGCATTCTTCTCCTTGAATGTGTCCACTAACTGGGCGACAATTTCATCACTGATCAAGTTCACACACTCTGTCTAGGTCTGTGCTATATGTGGATTGGCTTCCTCTGCTTGTGTCAGGACTGCTGCTACCCATTCTTGCAATGGTTCCATTTGAGTCTGTTGCTCATGTTTCTGTGTTTGTGCAGTAGTGAGCTCTGCCTGCAATCTCTTTTGCATGCCACTTCTTAAGTTCTTGGATCATTGCGTTGATCCTTTATTCTTCCTTGTCCCACTTTTGAACCTGTTGATCATAATCTAACTTAGTCCAAAACTACGTTGCTTTATCGAACAAGTTAGATGTTGTGCTGACCTATTTCTCTATATCCTACAACTGTGTTTTTGCTTCCTACTTCCTTTTCTCCTTCACTACTGGTGGTGTGCTTGGTGTGAGTTGCTCCCAGAGTTTCTCGATCTCCTTTTGATATTGATCAATTGCCTACGCAATCTGATCAATATTTTTTATTGTTGTGATTTCATCTCTCTGTGCGGCCTGTGGAATCTTCTCGTAAGTTCCTACCACTTCCTGCTCCAATACTTTTATGTGCTCCCTTTCCTCCTGGGTATCTAACTTATCCTTCTCATAAACTATTTCAAGCGTGTCTCATTTTTTTATTTCCTTTTGCAATTTGACTAAGTATTTGTGTGCACGAGACCAAACTTCTTGGTTTAAACTAACCTGCTACTTGTGTAGTTCCCTGGATGGCATCTGTGTCAACACCAGTTGGATTTGGCTTACATCCTTCAAGGGTGTTTGCCCCACGATCTCGTCCACATGCAACATTTTGGGTGTGATGTGGAATTTTATGTTCGGTTGCAGTAATGGATGGACTAGATATCATTCTTCTTCTTCCACCCTTTCCTCTATCTACGGTGTTGATGAATCTATTCACATGCTTCTACGTATTGTTTTTACTTCTTTGATTTGCTTGAGGATTTGTTGTATTTCTGCCAGCTCCTCTTGAATCCTATCCCTGTGGTGCACGACATCATCAAAATCCTCGGCCAGACAGTCCAGGACCATTCGGGCTATCATCTCTCCATCATCATCTATGATTTTATATGTTGGCGGTGTTCTTTGTGCCTTTGTTTTCTTATGCATGCCTCTTTTCTGTGTGAATGCCCTCTTGTTTCCCCCTAGTTCCTGTAGGTTGGGACTTGATGCAGTCCCTTATGTGGGATCAACCTGTTTATATGCTCTTTGTCTATCTGTGTCTTATCATTCTTCCTGTTCCAAGTCCCTATCTTCATTGTCCCTTTGTTTGTCTGTGTTGGTTTTCCCTAGCCTGTCCTTCATCTCTTGGGCACTTGGATTTCCTTTGGTTTCACTTCTCCCTGCCCTATCTCTTCTTCTGTTGTTCTTTCCAGAAATTCTTGGGTAAGGACTAGAATCTTCCACTCGTCGTCCCATTTGTTGATGACAATGTTGATGTCACCCTCTGTGATATAGTAGCACATATGTAGCCACTACTTATCAGGATCCTTTCACGTCTGTATCCATGTTGTATGTTGTGTAGCCCTAAAGTTGGTGATGTCCCCATATCGCGTGACAACCTCTGGTGTTATTCTCCACATTTTGGAGATGGATTCCTGTAGGTCCTGAATAGACATGAACCCTGGGTCAATAAACTCAAACAATATAGAGGAGTAGTTCACCAATAGATATATAAAGAGAGAAATGGGGGCTGAGTAGAGGAGAGAGAGGGAGGGGGATATAGTGAGAGTGAGACTAGCAATGAGAGAGAGAAATAAGTGGTAGATGTAGGAGAGAAATAAAGGAGAGTTAGAGGGAGGAAGGGGGAGGTGGGTATAGAGATAATGTGTGAGTGTGAGAGGGGGGGAAGAGAAATAAAGAGAGGGGAGTGGACAAGGAGTGTTTCATTGTGTGAGAGGGAGGGAGAGGGAGACAAAGAGAGTGGGTAGAGAGAGAATGAGAGCAAGTGAGGGGAGAAAGTGGGGTGGGGTAGATATATGAGGTGGGCAGAGAGAGAATGAGAGCAAGGAGGGGAGAAAGTGGGTGAAGTGACATAAGGAGAGAGAGAGGAGATAGTGAGAGGAGGGAAGAGAGAGGATGGAGGAGGAGGGGTGAGAGAGAGTGATATTGATTGTGAGACGAACAAGGAGATAGAGGGAAGGGAGGGTGAGAGATAAACGGGGGTAGGGCAGGAGGAGAGAGGAGAAAGAGTGGTAGATGTAGAGAGAAAGAGAGGAGAGGATAGTGGGATAGAGGGATAGAGATAAAACGTGGAGGATGGGGGGTAGAGAGAATGTGAGGGAGAGAGAAATAACAGAGGGCAAGCTGCACAAGGATGGGGGTGGAGAGAGATGAGATTGATTGCAGGACCTGGGAGAGATAGTGAGAGGGAGGGATAGAGGATGTGGTGGAGAAAGAGTGAGACCTATTATGGAGAGAAGGGGAGATAGGAGGAAGAGAGATAGACAAGAGATAAAAAGATAAGAGGGGCTGAGAGAGAGAGAAAAAAAAAAAAAAAGGAGGAAGAGAGAGGCAAAAAAGAGTGGATGTAGAGAGAGGCAGACAAACGATGGAGGTGAGAACGAGTGTATCAAAGTGGAAGGAGATGAGGAAAGACGAGAGGGGATATAAAACGTGTGCAAGGAGGAGGACAAAGGAACATATGTAAAGGGATATAAAGTGCTTGTTTTGAGAGTGTGGGAGAGAGAGAGGGCACATCAAGAGCTGTGAGGTAGAGATTGAGTGTGGCTAGAGTCTAGGAAGAGAGGAAGAAATATAGGCATAAAGTGTGTGTGGGAGGGAGAGAGAGAAAGGCATAAGAAAATAAAGAGTGTGTGGAGAGAGAGAGGGGCAAGAGAAAATAAAGAGGTGTAGAGAGAGGTAAACTCTATAAGAGAGGGTAGATGTAGGAGAGATAGAACCACAGTGGGGATAGATAGGGATGAGGGGGCAGAGAGAAAGACAACACGAGAGCACAGAGGGAAGAGGAAAGACAAAAAAGGGCAAGAGAGACAGAGAGGAGGAAGGATGGAGAGAAAGAAAGAAAGAAAAAAAAAAAAAAAAAAAAAAAAAAAAAATAGGAGGGAGAGAAAGAGAGGGGAGCAGAGAGAGGCATGGAAGGAGAGGAAGGGGAAGAAGAGAGGAGACATTGAAGGGAGGACCCGGATATGAGAGAACGAGGAGGAAGAGGGACGTAGAGGGAGACAGAGAGGAAGAGAGAGAGAAAAAGAGGCAAGAGAGAGAGAGAGAGAGATATTTTTTGTGTGTGGGAGAGAGAGAAAGCAAGGAATAGAGTGGGAAGGAGAGAGGGAGAGAGAGAGAGAGGAGAGAGAGAGGAAGGGGACAGAGAGGGAGTGGGTGTGATGGCTTGGATGCATGTATGGGTAAGCAACTATTCCTAGGTATTTCATGCCTTGTGATGTCTACATCTTTCCATGTATAGGTCTTAAGCATGTCTAGGCACACATGCACAGGAGTGAGAGAGGGAAAGGACATAGTGAGGAGAGTGAGAGTGAGATAGAGAGTGGAGAGATGTAGGAGAGGGAGGAATAGAGATATGGAAATGGAGGCACACATTTGGAGGTATGGAAGGAATGAAGGATGGACAGGAAGGATGAAAATGGATGGAGGATAAATAGGGAAGGAAGAATGAAAAGACTTATGGAGAATGGAGGAAAGGAAGGAATGAAAGGACACAGAGGAATGGAAGGAAAGGAAAGAGGAAAGGAAGGAATGGAATGGAAATTCAATTAATGAAGAGTGAGGGAAGGAATGAAATAGAAGGAAGGAGATGGACGAAATGGAAAGGAAATATAATATGGATAAAGAAATATAAAATGGAAGGAAAAGACACAGTGGAAATAAAATGGACAGATAAGGAAGAGACGGAAGGAAAGAAAATAAGATGGACATGAAATAAAATAATGGACAGAAATGAAAATAGGAAAGAATGGACATAAGGATGAAGAAAGGGGAAATAAATGGAAATATTGTGGAATAAATAAATGAAATGGAAGGAAAGAATGGAATGGTGGAGAGACCATCATTACAAGTTTTTGGAACAAAATTCCATCGTTAAGACACTCAATAATTGCATGAACCAAAACATACACCTTATATTTTGTTGGAAAAATAAGATACCACTTAAAAACAAAACAAATTTGACCTAGTTATTCACAATGTCTATGAATACAAGTTATATATTCGGAAAGCTAATTCAATTTCCTACTTGTTATCTTCTTACACCATATTCAAATACATTGTAAACGTACCTTGAATAATCTCTCCAAGTAAAAAAATTGTTACATTGTAAAAGTACCTTGAATAATCCCTCCAAGTAAACAAATTGTTTTTTTTCAGTTTGCATTGCCACTAACCCATCATGAGAGACCATCATTAACTTGTACTCACCCATATTTTAAAATATATATTTTTATTTAATAGTATAATCTTGAATATATGATTTAAAAATTATTTCATTAAAGATATTAATATTATTTATTATAGTTATAGATTAATTTTATTTTATTTTTTTAAACATTTTTCAAAGTAAATTCATGAGATTGTGAGAAGCCTCATATATTTTCTATTGGTCATGATAAGCCTAAAAAACAATCACTAAAATTAAACACTGAATAATATGAGGTCAATTGTTGTTGAAGCCTCACACTTTATACCTAGCAAGTCATTTATTGCAATAGTTTTATAAAAGACAATGAGTATTTTTCCTATTTAATTTCAATTTCATAATTGAGCTATACTTTATTTTATTTTTATCCACGTGCATACCAAATCCTTAAATATAGATTTTGCACTATAATTTTTTTATTATTATTCATGAATTTCTTTCTACATCGTCCATACCAAATACTTAAATAGATATTTTTCATATACCAACAACTCTAGGTATATTTTTTATTATTTTCAAAATAATACATGCACGTGAAAACACTTGTCAAGGAGAGATGAATAAGTCATGTGTCTCCCTTAAATGCTTTGTCACCAATCATCAACTCTCTCATGTTTCATCAACTCTCTCATGTTGTAGTTCTCCAACCTTTCACTACATTCAGTGGGATTTGATCAACTTCCCCAAAGTGATGAGTTTTCTTTCTCTTGCTCCTTTGTTCAATTGTGACTGTAACTGTGACTGTAATTAGTAAGTATAATTTGATGTTTTTTTCTCCTTTGTTCAACTGCAATTATAATCAGTAAATACAATCAATAAGTTGGATAGATGAAGCATCAAATAGATAGGCCTACAAACTACTTTTCTTAGAGAAACAATCTTAGTAGAATACCATTGGTGCCTCTTGTTGTATCGCCAAATTGAAGAGATTTCTTTCTCCTTCTCCTGTGTTCAATTGTTATTGTAATCGGTAAGTGGGATAACATAAGGATCACACAAATAGGTCTAAAAAATAGGTGCCTTAAAGAATCAATCCAAGTATAAGACCATTGGAGCCTTCTACTGTATTGGAGCATTGGTTCTTCAACTATATCAGAGCACTAGTGCTTCAATTCAAGTATTGTCATCATGGACACATGTTTGGTAGAATACCAGTAGGTGTTAGATCATAAGAAGACTAAATTTGAAGGTGCCTCAATCCAAGTCATTAAACCATAGAAATCCACAAAGGTCTCTCACATAATCACTCCTCCCACACACATTCAGTATAAGCGTTAACTAGTTCTTGCTAGAACATTGGTGCAAGTAGAGGGTTGAAAGCATGAACCAACATGGGTGTTTCTGATTTATTTGTATCTTTCAAAACCATTCACAAGCTATGTTGTCTCTTGACATAAGTGGTCTCTGACATAATCAGTTCGCCCACACACATTTAGTAGAAGTATTAACTAGTTCGAATGGGGTCCCTATTGGAGAACATGAACAGATTCCCGACTAAGTAGAGGTGCAAAAATGGGTATAGATTGTTCTCCACCTACGTTACTTTTCACGTCTGAGAGAGGAAAGGTAGGCTAAAAGTTCCCTCCCCTGTTTTTTTCGGGAACGAATTCGTAGGTGTACTTAGCCATTGGCCCAACGAAAGACAACACCAATGTTCAGTCATTGTACTTTGTATTCCTCTCCATAGCAGCCTCACCCCTTTGTTTAGATCAACATTGAAAAAAAATCCACAGAGAGGTTGCCTTCCCTCAACTTTGAGTCTCTTCTCTCGATGCATAGTGAACATAGTAAGTCATCTAAATTTTTGTTATGGATATTTTGCTTAAATCAAGTTGAGTGAGATTCGAAGAATCCCTCCATTCTGAGTGCCAAAAATATTGGATGGATAAATATTTGAGGAATAAAAAACCTATGAAAATAGATATCACATCAAGCTTATTTTCATTATTCATTTTTATTCTTACGCTTGACAAGGTTAAAATGATCTTCCTTTTCAAGTAGCAGGGTAGAGTGTTGGTTGGGAGAAAGGGTGTTTGATATTGAAGTGGAGGATATAATTTTACTGGCATCTATTCGTCCTAGCCACAATCCATCGGACCTGAAAAATACTTCACATGAAAGAAATCCAAAATGAGAAATAACACCGTAAACATTTTTGTAAGAATTTTTATCAACATCTTAATGTTAATGTAACATACAGGAAAATAGTTTGGAGTTTGAATCACTAGTTATCCCATTTCTGATATCTAGTTAACAAGAAAGTTCAAAGTTCAAAGTTCAAAGTTGAAAGTTAAAGCTCATTTTTTGTAAATAAGTAAAAACAAGGGTTTGATATCAATTTTATCTTATTAAACCCTTTAAAGCATGGAACTATTATAGTTCAGTTACCAAAATGTTCAAGCAAAAGTAAAGTAACAGATTCAGAAAAGGAACTCAATTTACCATCTATAACAAAGCAATACATGTTTTTATTATTGATTTTCATTCTTAGGCCCGACTAGGCTAAAATGATCTTCCTTTTCAAGTAGCAGGGCAACGCGTCGGCTAGGAGAAAGGGTGGTTCTTTGATTCTTATGCTACTCATGTCACTGAACAACTAAAATTATATGAAGATGACTTATCCTATGCTTTCTCTATGTTGATGCCCACGTCAGGATTTGCCCATCCTCCTCCAAGTCAGTTACACCAGGGAGCAAGAGAAATTGTATCCGCAGGTAATGCAGATAACTTTGAAATTTTTGCAACTTTCATTTTCTTTGGAGATGAATGGATCCCATTTGAAATTTTTGCAACTTTCATTGTCTTTGGGTCTGAATGGATCCCATTTGAAATTTTTGCAACTTTCATTGTCTTTGGGGCTGAATGGATCTCGCCAGCTACTACTATTTATTGAAGTGATAAAGAGGCATTGATTAAAATGTGTGCAATGACCTTCTCCTTTTGGAAGGTGATGGGTTGAGCATCAAGCTTTTGGAATTGAAAACACATGAAGTGATATAAAGATACAAAATACAAATGCACACAGATCTCTTACAAGATGGAGGATAAATGTAGAATATTTTGGAACCTGGAGGGTAAGGATCTCCTAGCAAGTGGAGCATGCATGTAACATATTTTGTAAAATCCTCAGTGTTATTTATTTTTAAAATCAATTTTAAACTTTGACGATTAAAATTATAATTTAGCTAGTCTTATCAATATCGTGAGCTCCATTTTGCCTGACCAAAAACAAAGACTAATAAACTCCATGAAATAATAAACTCCCACCCTAACCCTTTCCTTAATGAAATAATAACCTCCCACCCTAACCCTTTACTTTTTAAAAAGGAGGATGCAACTAAACAATGGTTAAAGGATGCCACTAAACACTTAGAGACACTAATAAAAGGGAATGATATTATTGATTGGAGCAAAACCAAAATACCCTAATGATTCACCCACACTACGAGGCTTCTCCTTTGCAAACCATTTTTAAATATACACATATTTAGTTATATCAATCGTAAAGAAGTTATTCAAGAACAGTCACTCTCATAAATATATACGATGATTTGCTATCATAACTTGTCATAAATATATAAGATGATTTGCTATCATAACTTTATGTATATTAGAGTTTTTAATATTTTAATTTTTAAGTGTAAATAACTTTAAGAAAAAGATCCGACCATGAAAAGCACAAAACCCTTTTATGTCATCATAACTAATCGGGTGGAGAGTCTCCGGAATCGACTGACATTGTTTATTTCCCAACGATAACTGGAACGAAGAGGGAAAAGCGGATCATTATTGTCCCTTGGTGGCTCCAGAAGCTGATCTCTCACCATAATGGTAGGTACGAAGCAAGAAAAGCCGCTCATTATTGTCGGTTGG
>SNQJ01S0195021.1:14389-31957 GCA_010110895.2 Picea sitchensis | reverse complement strand
ATGAAGAGCTTGATCAAATAGATAAGAATCAGACCTGGGAACTTGTCCCAAGAACAAAAGACAAAAATGTGGTAGGGACCAAGTGGATTTTTAAAAATAAAGTTAATGAAGATGGTCAAATTATAAGGAATAAAGAAAGATTAATATGCAAAGGATATGCACAAGTAGAAAGGATTTAATTTGAGGAAACATTTTCCCCAGCAGCCAGATTAAAAACTATCAGAATGTTCTTGGAATTTGCATGTTTTAAAAACTTCAAAATATATCAAATGGATGTCAAATCAACATTCTTAAATGGAAATCTAGAGGATGAAGTTTATATAGAACAACCTGAAGGATTTATGTTATCAGAAAATAAAGACAATGTATGCAAATTAAGGAAAACAGTGTATGGTCTCAAACAAGCTCCCATGGTGTAACACCCTATTTCCCCCAGTTTGTAAATATAACTATATTGGCCAAGGAACTATGGCAAACTAAAAGGTGTGAATGTTTGATTTGATGGACCTTTTTATAAAAGGTTGATGAATGTAAATTCTATTATTTGAATATAAAATGGATACGTGTTTCATGATTGTTGGAAAGTGGATGTGCTAAGAGAGACCATGAATGCTATGAAAAGGTGGTGGAGGGGACCAGGAATGGTTGTGTTAACCTCCACCGAACCAGTACCTTGTTGGATTTAATTTCTTAGGATCAAAACAACCCTCTGACCTAGGAATGAATTACAGTAAGGTTGGTGGGTGGGAAGACCTCCTCAAGAGTTAATGAGGAAGACCACCCATCTGTAAGGCTTCCATATCTAACCACAGATTGGGAATTCGATCCACACACAATATTGCTGAGGAAGGCAAGAAAGGAAGCATTGTGGGAAGAGGAAGACCTGCGAAGAGTGAAAAGAGGAGAGTGGAAGCTCTTGGGTCCGAGGAAGGACTGAAAGAGGAAAGTGAGTTCTAATAGAAGGAAATAGAGACTCATTCAGGAGAAGGAGAGTAACCTTCGTCCCTATCTATTTTATGTACTGGGAGAAGGAGAGTAACCTTCATCCCTAACTTTTTTTGAGCTAGAAGAAAGAGATGAAATCTCAAAGCATCGTGGTCCAAGATCGTGGGTGTTCAGTGGTAAATCCATTAGGAGTGACTGAGCCTATGTTTGGGTGGAAACGAACACCCCATTCAACAGTTGCATCACGCCTTATGGTTCTCATAAGTGTTTTCATGCCTTGTTCTTTGAATTGAAAATAATGGATGCATGAGTATATTTATATGTCTATAAATGGTTTTTGTGTTAAAATGATTAAGTTATGAGCATGTGTTTGTTCCCTTGAGAACTTATGCTTCTGATTGATTTTACGTATACTTCAGTTTAATTCCTCGAAGGCATTTCGCCAGGGAATTACAGTATAGTTCCAGAGTATGAGCAAACCTCTGGGCACTTCTACGATTTCGGTAACCACACGATTTTACCTTGCCCTATTTCAAAGCTTAAATTTCTGTGAGGTAGGGAGGCGTTTCCCTCAGACCAATAATCTAAGAGACTTTGAACTCGTGCTCCAAGTCCTTAACCAAAAACCCAACTAAGATTAGATTTCATAGCCCAAGAGTCTTCTAAAGGTCCATGTGACCTAGGTCTAGGAACCCTGTGCAAAAAGGAGTTAGCTTATGAAGGCTTCAAAACATCGAGAGTTTGAATCTCTTAGGTGTCAAATTTCATGATAGTCAAAGTTACCCGAACTACCAGAGTAACAAGAGTCGTAGATAACTTAAGAACCTAACACCGGAGATGGATACGAGTCGTTTATCGGAAGGAGAAGCCATCCTAGTCTTCAGATCAACTTAAATACCCATTGGATTTAATGAATCAAACACCATCTGCTAATTAAATCGATGGTTTGGAATCATTGCAAAGCACGGAGGTGAAATTAGTGGACATGCTAGTTCACCGCCCAAAATCAAGAAACGTCATTGATATCATTGGGAATGGAAGATCAATAACCAATATTAAATTGAAGTCGGGCAAACACTTTGTAGATTGCGGAGATTGGACCCCACAATCACTATGAACCATCGATCTGTGAATGAAGATCAATGGTGGAGAATCATTGCGGAGCATGAAGGTGAAATTAGTGGACGTGCTAGTCCACAGCCCGCAATCCACCAACACCGTTGATCTCGTCGGGATGGAATATCAATGACCCCGATTAGACCGAGTGGGGCGAGTAATTTTCAGATTGCGGAGGTTGAGCTCTCTGATAAAGAGTGCGTACGTTGGAGCCTCGCAATCACTGTGAACCGTCGATCAACAAACACATCGATATTGGCCAGATCGTGATTGTCAGACATAGAAAATTTGTTAGGTGGATAGTCGTGAATTCCTTTGGGAATCTGCGGAGTAACGAATTCCTTCTATACCATCGATATGAGAGAAAGGACATGTGTCGACATATCATCAACTTCAAGTGTAATCACTCCGAGAGAAAGCGAGTGATGAGAGGTTGAAACTCCCGAAGCCTGAAGAGCCAAAGTGACTTGTAGCTGTCGATCTGCGAGAGGCACGGATCGACATATTGTCAACTTCGGGTATAAGAACTCTAGAGGAAAGTGAGTGTGGGGAGGTTGACCCTCCCGAAGACCAAAGAGCTGAAGTAGATATGAGTCGTCCAAGATAAAGGGATAGGTGTCATTAGATCCTACACTTCAGAGGAGAGTCACTCCAGGAAAAAGGGGAGGTGTTGAACAAAAAATCTTGAAGGCTGGAGAGTCGGATTTCATCTGAGACGTATGTTAGCTAAGGATAGGTGTCAAAAAATCTCCCATTTCGGAAGATAGCCACTTCGGAGGAAGGTGGGGTCACAAGAGTTGATAACTTTTGAAGTAAATCGTGACCGTTGATTTGAAAGAGACACGCATCGATAGATCATTGACTTCGGATGAAATCACTCCAGAAGAAAAGGTGGTGTGAGCATCGAGGACTCCCAAACGTCGAAGTCCCAAAGTGGACCCAAGTTGTTGACTTATATGGATGCGTGGCACCGGATCTGGAATTGCGGGTACGAAGTACTTCAGAGGAAAAAGAGTTGGAGTGCTCAGAACCTCTGAATGTCAAAGCCCGAAGAATATCATAACCGTCAATCACCAAGGACGCATGATGCACAATCCTTGACTCTGAAAGAAATTACTTCGGGAGAATAGAGTGTTGGAATGCTCGAAACTCTCGAATGTCAAAGTCCCGAAATGAACCTGAGTTGTTGATTTAAAACGAACGCATGGTGCTTGATCTAGAACTCTAGGTACGAAGGCCATCGAAAATCCCTGAGGAAACACAACATCAGATGGTGCACTTTGAAGGATTAGTACTCCATAGGTTTTGCGAGGAGGTGCTTCAAATTCCGCCGAAGCCCGAAGGCCCGTAGTACTGAAGCACTGAAATAGGTGCCTATGGCCTTGGCATTCGGTCATAACATGTGGTCACATGCGATGGCCGCTGAAGCAAAAAAAAGGGCTAGGCCTCAATTTCCAAATTAGATACCATGGATAGAGGATTTGATCCTTTAAGGAGAACGCAATTTTTACGCCCCACCATGGGTGTGTTACAAATTGGTATCATAGCATGGTTACAACAATTAGCATGCTTGGGCTCATGGATGAGTTGCTTAAAAACCATATTTAGAGTACTTTTAAGAGTGACACCCTATATTACGTCTTTATTAAAGAGTCTGGTTAAATTTTTGTTGAGGAAAATAATGAAACTTTCTACTGTGTGTGTGCATTTAAGAAATTTGAATTGTGTATTGTTCATAAACTAATAGACTGTTAACTAACAATAAGTGTTTTTTCAGCACTCGAGCATTTAGTTAATCACGGGAAAAATTCAAGTCTAAAGGATGGTGACGTGTTATGAAGTGGGTGATGGCTCCCATAATAGAGATGAAGAATATGACGAAAGGAGGGTGGTGCAAACCCCTCTGGATGTGGCTAAAACTGTAAGGATCCTCAGAGCCAAATTACAGAGTTTAAAGGCCAACAACGAGATATTGATAAAGGAGAAAGAAAAACAAATAGAAATTAATCCAGTCTTATTGCAGAGCTTATCCGACATATAGAGAAAGATGCAGCATGAACCCGCAACCAAACATGTGGACCGACGACATGTGAAGAGAAGTCAAAGTCCACCTGAGATACGAAAACATGGCCCCATAAGTGACCACACTAGGATAAGCACCTCGAAGAAGGACCAACCTGGAGGTAGGGGATACTCATTGGGAGATTCCTCTGGAAAGGAATTTGGCAACTCCGAGGGATATTCTAGTAGCAAAACTAGCTCACATTCTCAAAGGAAAGGAAGGACGCGAAGGTGTTCCAAAATTCATGATCCTGAAGAGTTCAAGAAATCCAAACCACCCTCTTTCGATGCAGAGATTAATAAAGGAGAAGAGGTTGAAGGTTGGATTCTTAGTTTAAAGAAGTAATTCAGAGTCCATGACTACTCTGAAAACCTGAAGGCTCGAATAACCATCTTCAACCTGAATGGAAAGGATACCATTTGGTGGGAAGGCCTAAGGAATGTGAAAGGAGTCCATGAGAAGGACTTGTCATGGAAACAGTTCGAGAAATACTTTAGGAAGCAGTGTCTGTCAGAGAAATACATGAAGGGGAAGAATAAGGATTTCTATGAACTCAAGCTGGGGCAGCTCACCATAGTTGAATATGTCAATAAATTCCTTGAGCTACTAAGGTATGTACCCTACATAAAGGATGAAAAGGTAAAAATGTAGTGGTTTATTAGTGGGATACCTCAGACCTACCGGGACAGGATTTAGTTTGAAGAACCAAAGACCTTCGAAGAAACCATATAGAAGGAGAGGTATTGTTATGAACAGTTTGGGATTAATCACGAGGATTGGAAGAAGAAGAGTAGTTCGGGATTCAAGAAGAAGGGGTTTAAATCCTCAAGATTTAAGAACTATGGGAAGGGTTCTAGGATGAAACTTCCTACTATAAGTGTGTATCAGAAAAATTTCCCCTCTCAAAGTGGAAATAAGCCTTTTGGGGCAGTCCCAGGAAACATTGATAACCTAAAGAAAGAACCCTTAAAATGATGGGGTTGTGGAGAAGATCATCGATTGAGGGATTGTCCACACAGACAACAGAACAATAGGAGAGTATACAATATCCAATAAGATACCACTGTTAATGATGTGGCTAGGAGAATGCCACAAATCTATGCAGCCTCAGACAATAATCAAGTCAACCACCAAGCTTCAGTGGTGGAGATGGAAGGTATGATCGCCAACCATATAATTTCTATTTTAATTTCCCCTGGTTCTAATTTGAGTTATGTGGCCCCTCAGACTATTGATAAGTGTAAACTACAACCAGTTAGACATGTTAAGTCGTGGTTGGTACAACTACCCACTGGGAACAAAACAAAAGTAGCAAAGGTCATACCAACTTGCCAATTCATCATGGATGGATTTCCCACCCGAGCGACCCTTAACATACTTCTCCTGGGATCTTATGACTTGTTGATTGGTATGGACTGGTTGGTTTCTTATCAAACTAAGTTGGACTATTACCATAAAACTTTAGAATGTGTAAATGAAGAAGGGGGAAAGATAAGTTATAACCATCCAAGGGATTTAGAAGCATGTCTCAGTGAGACAAATATCAACCCTTCAAATGAAAAAGTATTGCAGAAAGGGGTGTCCTTTATATGAAATACATGTGTTGGAATCTGTTGAGGATGAAAAATCAAACCTATAGGATCACCCCATATTAAGAGAATATAAAGACATGTTTCTAGAAGAGGTACCGGGTCTACCTCCGAGAAGAGACATTGACTTCTCGATAGAACTTGCACCAAGAGCAGTGTCAGCATCTAGAACGCCCTATAGGATGAGTACACCATAGCTGGTTGAGCTCAAGCTAATTCTAAAGGAGATGATGGAAAAAGGCTACATCCAACCTAGTGTATCTCTGTGGGGATCACCCATATTGTTTGTGAAAAAAAAATATGGCACACTCGGACTGTGCATAGATTATAGACAACCATAAAGAACAAGTACCCCTTACCAAGAATCGATGACTTGTTCAACCAATTGGGAGGTTCTTCCATTTTCTCGAATATTGACCTAAGGGATGGATACCATCAAGTCCAAATTAAGGATGAAGACATCCACAAAAAACCCATTAGAACGAGGTATGGTCACTATGAATTTGTGGTGGTGCCATTCGGGTTAACCAATGCCCCCGCCACTTTTATGTGCTTGATGAATAATGTACTCAACAAATTCTTGGACAAATTTGTATTGGTTTTCATTGATAATATCCTAATCTACTCCAAGAGCAGAGAGGAGCATGAAGAACATCTTAGACTCGTACTCCAAATACTAAGAGAGCATCATCTCTATGCTAAGTTTAGCAAGTGAGACTTTTTCCAGAAGCAAGTCCATTACTTAGGCCATGTTATTTCTAAAGAAGGGGTGGTAGTAGAACCTGACAATATCAGTTCTATTATGGAATGGCCTACCCCAAAGGATGTATCTAATATCATATCCTTCATGGGCTTAGCAGGATACTATAGAAGGTTCATAAAAGGGTTTTCCAAGATTGGTTGTCCAATCATTGCCCTTCAGAAAAAGGGGATTAAATTCACTTGGACATCAAGATGTGAAGAAATATTTCAGGAACTGAAATACCTCCTGACCCATGCACCTGTGTTGAATATTGCAGACCCCGATAATGATTTCCTCGTGTGTACAGATGCCTGCAAGGAAGGACTTGGAGGAGTCCTTATGCAATAGGGACGTGTAATTTGTTATGTGTCCAGGAAATTGAATGCACATGAAATCAATTATGTGACCCGTGACCTAGAGTTGGATGCCATAGTACGTGCTTTAAAAATGTGGAGGCATTACCTCCTGGGTAGGAGATTTGTGCTTATGACAGACCATTTTGGCTTGAGGCACCTGCTTGATCAACCAAAACTCAATGCTAGGCAAGCTAGGTGGATGGCTCTCCTTAGTGAGTTTGATTTCAAAATCAAACACATCAAAGGAAAGGAAAATAGGGTTGTCGATGCCCTTAGTAGAAGTATATAAATGATTCACCTGGTAGTGGTAAGCACCTATAAAACGGATGTCAGGGAAAGATTCAGGAATGTTCAAGAAACAAATATATTCTTCAAGACCGTGACCTCATACCTAAGGCAAGATCCTACAGGGCTAAAGGCACATAATGTTTTCCATGATTCATTATTGAAGAAATATGTACATGATTATAATCATATAATTGACTGGTATGTGATCCAGGTGGAGCCGAAGGGAGAATTCCTACCCAAACCTCAATGCATACTAGACAGAAAGGAAATGTCACTCAGGAACCGAACCATTGCATAGATCAAGGTGCAGTGGAAACACTTTGGCCCAAATGAGGCTAGGTGGGAAATGGAGGATGCCATGAGATAGGAATATCCAATTTTATTTACTCCTATATATACATATCATGTTGATAGATAGAACATAGAGGATGATTTTCCTTTAAGGGGGAGGGAATTGTAACACCATGTTTCCCCCTGTTTGTAAATAAATCTATATCGGCCAAGGAACTATGGAAAACTCAAAGGTGTGAATGTTTGATTTGATGGACCTTTGTATAAAAGGTCGATGAATGTAAATTATTTTATTTTAATAGAAAATGGATACGTGTTGCATGACTGCTGGAAAGGGGATGTGCTAAGAGAGACCACGAATGCTATGAAAAGGTGGTGAAGGGGTGCAGGAATGGTTGCTTTAACCTCCACTGAACTAGTACCTTACTAGATTTAATTGTTCAGGATAAAAACAACCCTTTGACCCAAGAATGAATTACAGTTAGGCTGGTAGGTGGGAAGACCTCCTCAAGAGTTAATGAGGGGATGGGGTAGACCACGCATCTATAAGGCTTCCAGACCTGACCATGGACTAGGAATTCGAGCCACACACAATCTTGTCGAGGAAGGAAAGAAATGAAGCGTGGTGGGCAAAGGAAGACTTGCAAAGAGTGCAGAGAGGAGAGTGGAAGCTCTTGGGTATGAGGAAGGATTGAAAGAGAAAAGTGACTTCTGATCACAGGAAATAGAGACTGAGTCGGGAGAAGGAGAGTAACCTTTATCCCTATCTATTTTCTGTACTAAGATAAGGAGAGTAACCTTCGTCCCTAACTTTCGTTGAGATGGAATAAAGAGATGGAATCTCAAAGCATCGTGGTCCAAGCTCGGGGGTGGCCAGTGGTAAATCCATTAGGAGTGATTGAGCCTTTGGTTGGGTGGAAACGAGCACCCCATTCAACAGTCGCATCACACCTTATGGTTATGATAAGTGTTTTCATGCCTTGTGATTTGAATTGGAAATAGCGGATGCATGCGTATATTTATATGTCTATAAATGGTTTCTATATTAAAATGATTAAGTTATGAGCATGCATTTGTTCCCTTGAGAACTTATGCTTCTGCTTGATTTTCCATATACTCCGGTTTAATTCCTCGAAGGCATTTCCCCAGGGAATTACAACACAATTCTAGATTCGAAAAAAACCTCTGGGCACTGGTACTGTTTCGGTACCCTCACGAGTTTACCTTGCCCTATTTCAGAGCTTAAAGTTCTACAAGGTAGGGAGGTGTTTCCCTCAGACTAGTAGTCTAAGAGACTTTGAACTTGCGCCCAAGTCCTTTACCGAAAACCTGAATAAGATTAGAGTTCATAGCCCAAGAGTGTTCTGAAGGTCCATGTGACCTGGGTCTAGGAACCTTGCACAAAAAGGAGTTAGCTCATGAAGGTTTCAGAACATCGGGAGTTCGAAGCTTTGAGGTGTCAAATTTCACGATAGTCAAAGTTACTCGAACTACCGAAGTAATCAGATCCATATATTACATAAGAACCTGATAGTAGAGATGGATACGAGATGTTTAATGGGAGGACAAATTATCTCGAGTGTCAGATCGACTTAAATACCCACTGGAGTTAACAAATCAAACACTAGAAGATCGATTAAATTGATGGTTGGGAATCACTGCAGAGCGCGAAGGTGAAATTAGTGAACATGCTAGTTCACAGCCCATAATCAAGCAACGTTGTTGATATCATTGGGAATGGAAGATCAACGACCAGGATTAAATCGGAGTCAGGCAAGCACTTTCTAGATTGCAGAGATTGGACCTCGCAATCACTGTGAATCGTTGATCTGTGAACGAAGATCGATGGCAGGGAATCATTGTGGAGCGCGAATGTGAAATTAGTAGATGCGCTAGTCTGCGGCCTGCAATCCACTAACGTCATTGATCTTGTCAGGATGGAATATCAATAACCCCAATTAGATTGAGTGGGGTGAGTACTTTTCAGATTGCGGAGGTTGAGCTTTCTGATAAAGAGTGCACATGTTAGGGCCCTGCAATCATTGTGAACCATCGATTGATGAACACATTGGCATTGGCCGGATCGTGATTGTCAGGCCTAGAAAAGTTGCTAGGTGGATAGTTGTGAGTTCCTTTGGAAATCCGCAGAGTAACGTAGTCCTTCCATACCGTAGATCTGAGAGAAAGGACATGTGTCGACAGATCATCAAATTCAAGTGTAATCGCTCTAGGAGAAAGCGAGTGATGAGAGGTTGAAACTCCCAAAGCCTGAAGAGCCGAAGTGACTTGCAGTCGTCGATCTGCGGGAGGCACGTGTCGACAGATCATCGACTTTGGGTGTAAGCAATCCAAAGGAAAGTGATTGTTGGGAGGTTGACCCTCCCAAAGCCCGAAGAGCCAAAGAAAATCTGAGCCATCAAAGCTAAAGGGATAGGTGTCGTCATATCATGCACTTCGGAGGAGAGTCACTCTGAGAAAAAGGGGAGGTGTTGAACAAGAAATCCTAAAGGTCGGAGAGGCAGAGTTCATATGAGTCATCTGTTAGCTAAGGATAGGCATCAAAAGATCTCCCATTTTAGAAGATATCCACTTCGGAGGAAGGTGGGGTCAGGAGAGTTGAGAACTCCCGAAGTAAATCGTGACCATTGATTTGAAAGAGATGCGTGTCAATATATCATTGACTTTGGGTGAAATCACTCCAGGAGAAAAGGTGGTGTGAGCATCTGGGAATCCCGAAGTGGACCTGAGCAGTTTACTTAGATGGATGTCTGGCACCAGATCTAGAACTATGGGTACGATGTACTATAGAGGAAAAAGAGTTGGAGTGCTTGGAACCTTCGAATGTCGAAACTCGAAGAAGATCGTAACCGTAGATCACTAGGGACATGTGGCACACGATCCTTGACTCTGGAAGAAAGTACTTTGGGAGAATAGAGTGTTGGACCGCTTAGAACTCCTGAATGCCAAAGTCTCGAAATGATCCTGAGTCGTTGATTTAAAATGGATGCATGGCGCTTGATCTAGAAATCCGGGTACAAAGTACTTTGGGAGAAACGGTTGTGTACACATCTGGGCCTCCTGAATTTTGAAATCCCGAAGTGAATCAGGGTCGTCAAAAATCCTCGAGGAAACATGGCGTCAGATGGTGCACTTCATAGGATTATTACTCAAGAGGTTTTGCGAGGAGGTGCTTCGAATTCCGCCAATTCCCGGAGGCACGAAGTACCGATGCATCAGAATAGGTGCCTATGGACTTAGCGTTTGGTCATAGCCCATGGTCACATGCGATGGCCGCCAAAGAAAAACAAATGGGCTAGGCCCCGATTTCCAAATTAGAGACCATGTATAGAGGATTTGATCCTTTAAGGATAATGCAATTTTTACACCCCACCATGGGTGTGTTACACAGGGAATGGTTTTCAAGACTTGATAATCATCTACAGCAGCAAGGATACAAAAGAGGAGCCACAAACAACAATATTTGTATTAAAATTGAAAATTAGAATATGATGTCATCCACATATACTAAATATGATGTCAAAGGGGGAGAATAAACATTAAAACTTAGTTAAAATAAAGAGTTTTTACTTTGTGCCATCAATGCAAAAGGGGGAGAATGTTGGACATGGTTTTATGTTGTCATCGATGTCAAAAAGTGTTAATATGTATTTATCATCCAGACAAGTCCATTCAGACTATAAATTTGTTAAAGTAACTTGCTATACTAGTTGCAAGAGAGCTTTGCAAGAGCATTAACTCTGATGAAGGAGATGGAGTAATGAGAAGACTGAGAAGACAATTCTTTATTATGAGACATACAAGGAGGACGTTGTCCCATAGAAATGAAAAAGATAAAAAAGGAACATGTTACAATCTTCCTGAGATTTTATTTTTAGTTTAATATAATGATCGGTGCTCTGATGATTATAAGTGTGAAAGTTGCAGGAATCCATAGTAAAGAACAAAGAATAATTTTGATCGTTGGATCAAAATAAGAGAAAGATCAGATGGATGAATTAACAGTGAAGGGCGAAGACCAAGGTTGATTGATCGACAACCATTGGATCAAAATAGAACCACGATCTGATGGCTCAAATATTTTTTCGCGAGTCTGTTGCGCACCCCAAAACAAATGGTTAAGTATCATATTCTATCGATCGGACTCATATAAAGAATCACTTAAAAAAATTCTAAGTATGGTTCATTATGGAGGTAGTGGAAATTGGGCATGCATTTTGATGACATCCGATAAGACATGTGAGTCTACGAGTCTGCAAGTCCGCAAATCCAAGAAGAATCACTTACAAATTTCTAAGTATAGGTTCATTATGGAGGTAGCGGAAGTTGAGAATGCATTTTGATGACACTCGAGAAGACATGTGAGTCTATGAGTCTGCAAGTCTCAGAACCCGAGAAGAATCACTTAAAATTTCTAAGTATAGGTTCATTATGGAGGTAGCAGAAGTTGGGCTTGCATTTTGATGACACCTGATAAGACATGTGAGTTCGCGAGTTTGCGAACCCGCCACATAAAATAATTATAAGTAAAGTCCATGTTTGAAATGAATAAGGATCGTCGACTCAACGATTGATTAAATCCAAACCGTGGATCTATCTAAAGCACCTAGGAAATCTAGGATTGTCAACTCAACGCTTGATTAAAACCCAACCATCAGATCGAGGTGTAATAAAGATTGTGGGAGGTTCAGATCTAACCATTCATCAAGATGATGGATCTTCAGAGGAGATGTAGTTTGCATCGCCGAAGGGATAAGAAGTTAATGAGAAGGTTGGCATATGTGTATGTTGTTTGTAAATTACCATGATAGACACGTGGTAGTATCCTTTGAAACGTGGATACCCCTATAGTGGGTTTATAAAACCGTTTTGATCACCTACGCCACTAAGAGGGATACCACGAGTGGTAAATTATAATTCTATACATATTAATAAGTCATTATTCATGAACGTCGGTCCTATGGACTGAATAACTTAGCACATGTCTATTTGAATACAGGAAATACGCTTAAAAAAGATTGAAATATGATAACTATTGAAAGGAAAATACTCCAATAGACAGTTCCTGGATTTTCAATGCAAATTAAGAACATGATTCTTAATTTAAAAAGATATTGAAGAAAAAACCTAGGTCGCTCGATTACTTAAAAATAATTATAATAAAGGAATAAAGTTGTTATTAAAACAACTTGATTATTAAATAAATGAAGAGGCCCAATGATACATTATTAAAAGACATATTGGTTCAAATTTTATACCCATTGAAAGACTATATAAACCAAAAAACATGGTGGAAGGAAGATGTCTCTGTGGTCTAATTCATAATATCAAAGCGAGACATAGTCTAAGGAAGAAAGTGAAACATTAACATGAAGTGAGGGTGGAGGGGAGGAGCAAGGGAAGATTGAATTCCTCTACAGGTTGAGTCTGAAACAGGGAGTTGCAACTTTCTCAAGATGGTTCTTGAAAACAAGAGGATTGGAGTCCTCTATAGGTTGGATCCTAATCTACATGGATTTGGTGCTTCCTCAAGTCAGTGCTTGGAAAAAAAGGGATTGCTGTCTCCTTGAGTTGGTGCTCAAAAGAAGACAAATTGGTGTCTCTTACAAACTATAACTTGTAAATGAAATATAATTTTTATGATTGTTACATTTAAAATTCAGAGTTATGTACATTCTTGTTGATAAATTGTTATAAATTAATAAAGAATTAATTTAATTTGAGAAAAAGAAGCAATATTGATTCACCCCCCCTCTCAGTATTGAAAAAATTCCAACAGGGCCTTCGATTACTATAGGATAAAGGTATGGTTGAAGGTGTGTCTAACTGATCTTTGTATTTTAATTTCTATGAACATTGCATATATGAGAATCATAATTGAATAATATTCCCCTTAGGTGCAATGAGGGCATAGGGAATTTTAGAATTGGTGCAAATTGATATGTTTGGACCTGTGTTGATTCCATCACTGGGAAAATATGTGTATTGTGTATCCTTTATAGATGACTTCTCCAGGAATACATAGATTTATTTCCTCAGAAAGAAATCTAAAGTCTTTTAAAAAATCAAAGAGTTTAAGGATCTTGTGGAGAATCAGTCAGAGAAGAGAATTAAGGTTCCAAGGATGAATAGTGGTGGAGAATTATGCGGAAATGAATTCGAAGAATTATATAAGAAGTGAAGTATATAAAGGAAGAAGACTAATCCATATAGGCCTCAACAAAATGGAGTTGTATAAAGGATGAACATAACATTGATGGAAAAATTAAGGTGCATTCTTAGTGGTGTCGGGTTAGGACAAGAATTCTAGGTAGAGGCAGTGGGTATTGCATGTTACATGGTCAATCGATAACCCTCATCAACATGAGATAACAAGACTCCATGCGAGGTATGGACTGGTAAGAAACCCTCTCTCACACATCTCAAGGTATTTGGCTATAATGTCTATGTTCACATTCCAAAGGAAAACATGAGTAAGTTAGATAACAAGGTTGAAAAGTGTATATTTATTACGTATAAATATGGTTTGAAAGGTTATAATCTTTGGAGCCCAGAAACTAAGAAGGTAATGTATAGCCAAGATGTGGTATTTAGAGAAATAAAAAATGTTTTCAAACAAGAATTCCTACCAAAGAAGGAGGAACTAGATCAAATATAGTTTGAGTTGAAGGATAATGAGTCAGACTATACAAAAGAACAAGAATAAGAAGAAGAATATCCTCATACTCCAAAATAAAGAGATTGGTTCGGGAAATAAGGCAATAATAAAGGTATACTCCACCTGATTTCTTTTCAATTTTATTTTTTTGTTTATTACTGAAGATGATCCTAGAACCATTAGGGAGGTAGTGGATTTAGAGGATGGAAAACTCTGGAAAAAGGCCATGATGGAAGAAATGGCAGTGTTGGACAAGAATGAGGCATGGGATCTAGTCGAGTTTCCAATAGAAAGAAATCCCATTGGAGACAAATGGGTGTTTAAGAAAAAGTTAAATGCAGAAGGCAAAGTGGAGAAATACAAATCTCGGTTAGTACCAAAAGGTCATTCCTAGGTAGAGGGAATTGAATTTGGTGATATCTTTTCTCCTACTTCCAAGTTAACTGTAATTATATTTCTTTTATCTATTTCCACTGCTTTTTATTTTGAAGTATAATAGATGAATGTGAAAACAAAATTCCTGTGTGTGGATCTGGAAGAAGAAATCTATATGAAGTAGCCAAAAGGATTTGTTGTGAAGGGAAATAAAGTATTGGCGTTTACAGTTGTGTGAGACATTATCCAGGACACATTCTTGAGAGAGAGCCCTTGAGTTGGGTGTGTGGTTCCTATCTGAGACATAACTAGAATGTTGTGTTGGCCTCCTCCTTAGAAAGAGTTGAGAAGAACTCCAGATTATTCTCCTGTGTAACGCAGTGAGAAAGAAGATTTGTTGAGTTGGACGTTCATGTGGCTGAGCACAGGTGAACGTGTGAATTACCATGAGTTGGGTGCATCATTCTGAGACATATATGAAACGATGCATTAGCCTACTATGAGCAAAGAGTTGAGATGATGAACTCTAGATGACCCTCCTGTGTAACACAGTGAGAGAGAATATTTGTTGAGTTGGACGTGCCTGTGGATGAGCACCTGTGAATGTGATCCTAGTGGATGAGCACTAGTGAGTGTGGTTCTCCTGTGAGATGCAGTGAGATAGAGAGACATCTTTGTGGGTGAGCACAGATGGATGTACCCCTAGTGGATAAGCACTAGTGGGCATGGATGATTTTAGGGGCTAAATTTCTCTCATGGGATAATTTTCCATGATTTTTCCAGAAACGAGATTCGCTATTTTAAAAATGATTCTCCCAAATTCTATAGGATAAAATTATTTTACCTTAAAAATCGCCAAAATTTTATAAAAAATATATAAAATCATTAGAAATTTGAATATTTTTACAAAAATATCGCCAATCATTTATAGTTGGCATATGAAGGATTAGTAAGATTTGCCAAGGTTTCCACATTTTAAAATAAATTTCCATCCTTAAAATCATCCCTGCTAGTGGGTGTATGAGATCCCTTGCTATATTGTTCAAGAGTCAGACTTACTTGTAACCCTATTGATTATGTAAAGGGTACAGGTCGGCTCCACATTAATGTAAAAGATAATTAATATGGTAATTATTAATTATATTTTGAGTTATTGATGTCGGACCTATTGTGCCAATAGACATATCATTTGATGTGACAAGTATTATATAAACAAAGGTGAATCCCCATTGAGGAAACACTCTCATCATTGGGTCATATCATGATTTCAGAAGTTGTGGTATGAAATTATGAGAATTACAACACCCTCTTGTCTGCTAAGTTTGGTGATGGTTTGGGAGGTCTTTCTCTTGAAGAATATAGCAAAGGATTGGGTTGGTTTTCTTCCCTTGTTGAGAAGGGTTTCCCAAGATACTTCTTGTGTTCTTGTGCATGGTTATTATTCTTGTGATCTTGGTTTGTTGTAGTAGAAACAAAACAAAAAAATTAAATTAAATGCATGAGCCATAGCTCATTGAAAACTCAATAGAAAGAATCGGTATGCAAGCCAAAAAAGTCCCTATATGGGTTAAATAAATCACCAAGGATGTGGTATACAAAATTTGATGCTTATATGTTGGGACTTGAATTCATAAGGAGCAAAGTGGATCACTGTGTTTATTTCAAATTAATTGGTGATCATTTTATTTATTTGGTCTTGTATGTGTATGAGTTGTTGCTAATAGGAAACGACAAGGAGGTTATCTAGGATGTGAAAAATTAGTTGTCCTCTAAATTTAACATGAAGAATCTTGTTGCTGCAAATTTATTTTTGGGAATGGAAATAAAAAGTGATCGGAGAAACAATAAACTTTGGTTAAATAAGAGGAAATATGTCGAGACAATATTGCAGAGGTTTAATATGCAAGAATGTAAATCGGTCAGGGTTCCTATTCCTGTAGGTGTAAATTTATTTATGGATAAGTGTTAAAAGACACAAGATGAGGAAGATGACATGTCATGTGTTCCATATGCTAGTGAAATTGGAAGTTTGATGTATGTAATGGTCTATACTAGACTGAACATTGCACATGCAATGGGAGTTTTGAGAAGGTATATGTCAAAACTAGGGAAGGATCATTGGACAACGATAAAGAGGGTTTTCAGGTATTTGTGTGGCACCACTAGTTATGGATTGTGCTACCAAGGAAGACCAGGATTGGATAGAGTGTTGGATATGCATCGCTTTGTTGATGTAGACTGGGCTAGATATTTAGATTGTAGAAGATATACAAGCGGGTATGTGTAATATGCCAGATATAAAAAGTATGCAGAACAGAAATAAAATGCTAGAAATGGCAAAATAACAGTAATATAACCAGCATAATCTCTAGAATAACACATAAATGATATAAGAACAAAAACAGAAATAACACTTTGATTTAGAAAGAAATGTTCACGAGCCTCTTCGAGGGGGAAACCTCCAGTCGAGCAGCGCTCTATTACAATAATCTCTAAGCTAGGGTTTTCATACCCTCGACCCTTATTTAT
Organism: Picea sitchensis; assembly: GCA_010110895.2. Classification (NCBI taxonomy): domain Eukaryota; kingdom Viridiplantae; phylum Streptophyta; class Pinopsida; order Pinales; family Pinaceae; genus Picea; species Picea sitchensis. The sequence continues at coordinate 14,988 of SNQJ01S0195021.1, read as the reverse complement.
ACTAAATATGTCTATCAAGAGAAGCATCTAGAGGAAGATCCTTCTAGAAGCGGAAGCTTCTATTAGGTCTTCTTACATCCGCCTTAGTCTATTTTATTGAAAGGCCTTATTAATATTGACATTTATTACATCTGAATATATTGCTCTACCTATGTGCGGATTAGGACCCTAACATGTCCACCCCCTTAAAAAAAGCCTTGTCCTCAAGGCTTGAGATGTGGAAACTGTTGCAGAATGGTAGTTGGTTCCCAAATGGCATCTGTTGGAGTTGTATCTTTCCACTGGACTAGCACTACCTTGATGGTTCTCTGACACAGGTGACGCTCACATTGGTCCAAAACTGCTTTTGGTTGTAGCCAAATGGATCCTTCTTCAGCTAACTCAGGAAGGTTGGTTTGAATTTGGCACCTAGTTCCAATCACCTTCTTTAAGCATGAAACATGAAAAACAGGATGTAGCTTTGAATGACTGGGCAAAGCTAACTGATAGGCGACTTGTCCAACACGCTTGAGAACTGTATAAGGACCATAAAATTTGGGTGCTAGCTTCTGACAATGCTCGACCTTGAGGGAAGTTTGCTTGTATGGTTGCAGTCGCAG
>SNQJ01S0195021.1:0-14379 GCA_010110895.2 Picea sitchensis | reverse complement strand
GTGTAACTCTTATACTATAGTTCATTGCTCATTGGATATAATTGAATGGTTTAAGTAAGTTGAAAAAGGTTTTAAATTGTACTTGATACTAATTCACCCCCCCTCTCAGTATCACCATATTATTTATCGTTTATGCTCATTAAGTGCAGTTAGTATTGGGTTTTCATGTGTGAATGTTGAGACTTAATTGGATACTGAAGTTTGAGTATGATATAGTGAGTTTCTGAACTATTTTTAACATCGTAGTCTTCGTATACTGCCATAGTCCTTTACTATTCAGTAGGGTTTCCATTTCTGGTACCCATACTACAAAATTTAATCCATTAAGAATTATAGGATCGATCTTTGAAGCCATATTTAATATCTAGAAAGAACATATCTGTTTCAACAAGTTACAAACTACAAACCATTGGCCCAGAGTTAATCACACAATAGATCAGACTCAACAAGGTTTGTGGATAACATGTGAGGTTTCAAGCAATCAACTCTGATACCATGTTGGGGATTATGTGTAACCTGATGCAAAAAAAACAAACAATACTATAGTTAATCAACGAGGAAATACACTTTTGAAGATCAAAAGGAAATTTCTAAAGACATTGATTGTTGGCGCACAGTTGTAAGACTCTAGGTTCAAGTTATCTAACCAACAAAACCCTTCAGATACCAACCCTTTCAACATCATATGCATGCAAGTGAATTCTCACCTGAGGTATATACTAGGACTATAGGACCCAAAGTTTTTGCAAGGATGAGGGGATGTGAGGCCATTAGAATGTGCATTCCTACTTATCTACCTTGTGCACAGTATTATGTGTCTCTTTGCCCTTGATTAATTGGTAAACTTTATTTGTGCAACACCATTGCGACATAGATTGCAACATAAACTATTCAATGTAACATTCATCATTAATGTGCATCAATCATCTAATAAAAATATCTAGATGTAGCTATGCATAAATAGAACATCCATGAACAATCGCATAAAAAGACATCCAGACAAAAAATTTAGCTTGGTTCTCCCAATTCTTTGGCTATGTCCACAAAAAATAGCTTCTTTATTATTCTTTGTGAAATAATCTCAAGCTTCCACATTGTGCTTACTTGCTACTGAGGTCGTAATGATTATTTCTCTTTCTACCTTTTCCTTTGGTGGTGTCCCTGGTGTGGTGTGTGATTCCAAGTCTTCAATCCTAGTTTGGAAGCCTTTAATGACTTCCTTTATTTTTGTGACTTGTTCTTCAAGTGTGGCTTCTACCACCATCGATATTTCTAGAATATCCTTATATAGTTTCTAGATGACCTATTGTATTTTATCTTCCTCTTACTAGCGACAACTGCTTCAGCTCTGGGGCTTTTCTCGACTCTGCAATACGGTTCTCGACTTTATTTTACTTGCATACAACTCTAAGTAACAATGACCAATGCATGTCGACCCTCCGCGACTTTTGTGCCCCTTCTCCAGTTTTCCATGTCCTTTCACTCCTGAATTAACTATCTCATCCTCCAATGGTGTGTTGAATGCTTGATTTAATGTTGCCTTATTACCATATCTTTTGTTGGATTTGTACCTTGTACTTTTAGTCTGTCACGATTTTGGGTGGTTGTTTCCATTTATGGCTATGTGTCATCTTTATGACTTGTCATTAACGCTCTTTAACCATCGTTTCTTCCATTTTAATGCCTTTAATAGTTGTGGCGGTCCTGTTCTGCCCATTGCAATGTGTGTACCTAATTGTCTCTTCTTTGTTTCTTTTATCTATGCAACACTCACTTTTTTTTTTATGGTTCCTATTGTAGTATCTCCCTTACTTCTTATTATCTTACCTTTGGGTTTATTTTTCTTTTTCCATTTATTTTTCTTTGTTTTAGTTCCCTACTATGATACAACTGTTATGGTACATGTTTTCTTGCATATCTCAGATTAATGCTCAGACGACCGACCATCTCTATAGAGTCTCGGTCAACTTCCATTCACCATTCCTCCCATGACTTCTCCATTCAATGTTTCTAACTGTGAAACACCTACCTTTTTCACATGCTTAATCATATATTTTCCTAAACAATGAATTCAAAACTTTCCTAGATGCTCCATAAAATTACTGTCGTATTGTTGGCACAGGGGCAAACCCGGGGTTCACTCCAAGAGTGCACCAACAAGACCTAGCTATTGGCCCTTTCGGCAACACCTATGAAGCAGTTGCAATCTCACTCGAAGCAGCTAAGAGGGGGGTTGCAGGATAGATATGTCTACAACCAGGGGAATATCAAGTGGAACTAATACAACAATAATGCAGCAGTCATATATCTCTTATTAGCTAGATCTACTCTGCACAACTATACATCTGATCTAACACAATAATGAAAATAACAGTATAACAATGACAAAGATCCAGGCATCAATCAATCACACATACAAAACAAAATATACGTGGTTCACACTCCCTCTAGAGCTATGTCCACAGAACTGTACTTATGATATATTAAGGTAAATCTTACAGTTCTGATTTGTGCTCTTAATCAGCAGATCTTCTCTCCTCTTCTCTCTGTCTCCCACCTTCCTGTGCGCCCAGCTGGAGGACTTGATATTCACACCCAGCTGAAGATCTTACAATACCAGAAGGCTCTCGCTCTCAGCACTCCTCTCTCTCATAGTACAATAATCTCTCAAACAACAATCAATATCAATACCCAACACTAGTACTGACCCGATCTAGGTCCTCTCAATTTCTATTTATACATTATAGTACCTCACCAATAGCCTTAGGTCGAAGCCTAGGTGTCAAAACCCTAATTACCCAAAACCCTAGATGTCTAAAACCCTAGGTCAACTTGACCCACCTTTTTAGGGCTTCGCCAACCTGTCTTTCCTCCCTTCTTGTGCGGTTCTCCAAAGCATCCAATGGTGGATTTATCTGCTTGTTGAGTTGTCTATGATTATTTTCTCCTGTTGATCTGTCATCCCTAATCTCCTCATTCAATGGCTTGATTTTCCGTACTTCGCTCCATCTTTTCTTCTCTTTTGCTTAATTAGACCCAGTGACAGTCACTGTGTCTCCCGCGCAATTCACATTTGACCTTTTATTCCTCGATCTTCGCTTTCTTCCATAACCAAAGGCCAACAGGCCCCCAACACTTACATGTGACTCGTCCCCGAGGCACTTCAGTTCTGATCTTTCCATGTCACTTCGACTTTGGACTGTGGAGTGCAGCCTTTGCTTTCTGCTCCATGTCTCCTTCCCATCCTTGTGCAAACTGTCTTTTCTGTGTCTAGTACCCATTTTCAACTGCACCTAGTACCTAGACCCCTTTCTCATTTTCTTTTACTAAGAGTTGCGAGGCAACTGGTTGTCATAGTACAACTTCATCTGATTCCCATTTACTAATCCCTTTTTCCATTCTCCCTTCAATGTATTCAGTTGCGCAGCTCCTCCTTCTATAACATAGGCGATCTCATATGGTCCAAGCCAATGAGTTCTGAACTTCCGTAGATGTCTTATAAAATTATTGTCATACACCAGTACTAAATCACCTGGCTTAAATGCCTTCTTCTTGATGTGTCTGTCATGATAGGCCTTCTCTCTTTCCTTCTGTACCTACTGATGGAATCCTGCCATAAATTTGTCTTCTTCTAGTTCAACCATCTAGGCAAGCCTCTCACGAACAACGCTAGTATCATCCATGTCTGTAAATGCAACAATTCTTAAACTCGGTACCAAGTACTCCATCAGCACGAAAACTTTGAGACCATAAACCAACTTGAAATGGGTCTGTGTTGTTAATTTCTTACAAGTGGTTCTATAAGCCCAGAGTATTGTTGGTACTCTTCAATCCTAGTCATCCCTATTCACACTGCAAATCTTTGTCAATGTTGTCTCCAAGATTTTGTTAAATGATTCAACCATTCTGTTTTCTTGTGGATGGTAAGGTGTACTCTTCTGATGGTGGACTGTAAATTCTTCAGTTAAGGTTTCAACTGTATTGTTGATGAAATGAGTACCTTGATCGCTTATAAGGGTCTTAGGGCATCCAAACTTGGTTATTATGTCATCAAATATAAAATGTGTGGCTGTAGTTGCACTACAGTCCTTGACTTCTCTTGCTTCATCTCATCTAGTCAGGTATTATGTCGCAGTGATAATATACCTTGGTCCAGTGCGCTTTCATGGTGGTTTTATAGGTCCCACAAAATCAATGGCCCATTTTTCAAATGCTTGTAGGATCATCTGCAGTGCTAGCAGAATGTCTTCTCTTCTGGATGGTTTTCCAACTCTCTGGCATACATCACAGGCTCTGGTATACTCTTTAGCGTCTTTGTGTAAAGTAGGCCACCAAAGGCCAGCTCGCAAAACCTTCTGCGTAATTTCCTCCCGTGAAGCCTTCATGAGATTCTACGAGGATAAATGGGCGCTCTGCCTCCATCACACATCTTCTTAGTATCTCATCAGGTCCCATCTTATATAGATGACCAGCTATTAGTGAAAAGTCTACAGCACGCACTACTAGTTGTTTCTTTTGGGAAATTGTATACTCACTTGGAGTCATTCCTGTTGACAGAAATTGGACTATGTCTGTGAAGTGGTCATCCATCTTCCTGATGGTGAGAAGTTGTGCATTCGATAGTGTATCCTCCAGACTAGTGGGTTCTTCGCCACGTTCCAACCTCGATAGGTGGTCAGGTCCCTTGATCATTTTTCCTGGTTTAACTATGATCTTAAAATCATATTCTTGAAATAGGAGAAGCCATCTACATATTCAGCCCCCCAACACTAGCTTGTTGACCAAATACTTCAACGCAGAGTGATCAATAAAAATTTTAAAGTGTCCTCCTAGTAAGTAATGGCAGAATTTTTGCAGTGCGTACACCATGGCTAATCCTTCTCTCTCTGTAGTAGTGTAATTTCTTTCAGTTGTAGATAGATTTCTGCTGGAAAATGCTAATGTATGATCAATGTCCCCTTCTCCAGGTTGTGTTAGTACTACTCCTAATGTAATGGAAGATGCATCAACATGCACATGAAATTTCTGGCTCCAATCTGGAAAGACTAGAATAAGCACAGTCGCCATATTTTGTTTTAGTGTGTCGAAGCTCTGCTCGCATTCTTCTATCCAACCAAACTTACAGTCTTTATTTAATAAATTCTCCATTGGCGTAGTAATCTGAGCATATCCTTTGATAAATTTCCTGTAATATCCAGTATGTCCTAGCACAGTGCGCAGTTGTTTAACTGAGGTAGGAGGTGGCAAATCAACTATAATTGCAATTTTGGATGGGTCCACCAACAATCCTTGCTTGCATACAATATGACCTAATAATACTCCAAATGGTGAGAAGAAGATGCACTTCTTCAAATTCAAAGCAATTTTACATTGCTTGCATTTATCCAACATTAGCCTTAGACATTCAACATGACTTTTCAGCAAACTAAAAACATTCAATTCATCAAAATAAGCTTCTAAAAACTTATGCAAAAATTCTTTGAACGCTTTGACCACCACCATAGAAAATATGGTTGGGGCATTCTTTAGTCCAAATGGCATCACTATGTATTGGTAGACTCCCCATTCTATGGAAAATGTGGTCTTGTGGTGGTCCTCCTTAGCAATCCAGATCTGATGGTATCCTGAAAACTCGTCTGTAAAAGAATATACCTCCTGGCCTCCCACATTGTCTAATACTTCATCTGTGAATGGTGTAGGGAAGGGTTCATGTAAACAAGCATCGTTCAGCTTTCTGAGGTCCACACATATTTTTATCTCGCTTTTCTTCTTGTCTTGTACTACTATAGGGTTGATCCACTCTGACTCTTCGATAGGTTCAATAATCCCTACTTCCATCATTCTGTCAAGCTCAATCTTCATTGTTTCCTTATATTTCGGGTTCAATCTGTAGGGTCTTTGCTTGACTAGCTTCGCACCTGGTTTCAAAGTTATTCTCATTTCTCCCATAGGTCCTTTGATACCCTTCATATTAGTGAAATTGGTCGGAAATAAGTCATGATACTCGTGCAATAATTATGTAATTTTGTCGATGGTAGCAGCATCCCAATTATCTCTGAAATTGGCAAGCTTTGGTGTCTCCTTTGTCCCAATATTAACTTTATTTATCTTGATCGGTTGTCCAATGAATGGTAGTTCAACTCCTGGTCCTTCCACATCCTTGTGGCCTTCTGTCTCGACAACGTTTACCTTTCTCGGATCATCATCTTCATTGGCATTAATGTTGTAACATCCTTGAAATTTATGGAATGGCGTAGTCCATTCTTCCTCTTCTTGCTCCAAAGGGAGGCTATATGACTCTTTAAATACTTTCTGCCTCACAATATTTAATTCTTGATCTACTGAGGGAAATTCACTTTCAAATTAAAAGGTGGTTACAAAGTTCTGAAGCATGCCTTCCTAATTGGTGGTGATAAGGCACAGTTCTGCTTGAAGGTACCAGTTAATAGGGGTCATGTCTAGCGTGTTAATGAATTTGCATGCCTATTTTTCTCGAGGAATGTCACTCTAGGCCTCTTCACAGCTTCATACATGGTCCTTTGGGCAACTTTGACTTGTGTACCTCACTTCACAGCTTCCTAATTGTGCTGAAAACCGCGTTGTCATCAAGGTTCGACATTGTGTCTAGTGTGTGACATTGCTTTTATGTGTCCCCCACCATCTTGCTGGTGTATCTTTCAGAGCCTCATCCATAGCCAAAAACCTCTATTATGCTGGTACAATTGTTTCAAAGTCCATCAAAGAGGATTCTAAAGGATTCAGACCATCAAAGGTAGGTAAGTTACTTGTTGGTGTACCAATCCAGCGAAATTATTTGGTCAGTTGAGCACACCTCCTTGTGGATACTTCATACATTTTGTTCTGCCAGTTCTCTAGTGCCTCTTCTGAATATGATGAACACACGTTGTCACTTTGACAGCTTAGATTTCCGTCGACAGTAGCGTTAATTTAATCCTATTCTCTAGCTATTAATTATAGATGTTTTCCAACTCATATGCATAGTCTTCTTCTCTTATGGGCTTTGTATACAGTGGACCTTCATCTGGATCTAAGGGTGCAATGACCCTAAGGCCATCTCCTTCAAATTTCATGTGTGTTTTCTTTAAATCGACCACAGTAGAATTGTTGAAGGCCCAATCAATTTCTAGTAATGCAGGGTAAGGGCAGTTATCATCAACAATTTCAATTACCTCAAAGTCTACAAAGGTTCTAACTCTGTCGATGTCTACGGGGGCATGCTCCAATCGTCCAAATGGGCTGACAACTTGTTGATTAGCCATGCGAATCCTGATAGGAGAATATATCAGCTTGGTTTTTCCCATCAGAGCCCAAGTTTGCTTCGTCATGGCATTGACCTCCGACCCTAAATCAAGGACCACATAGTCTATATCGTACTCACCTATTTGAGAATTCAAATGTAATTCTTTATTTGTTCTTCTCTTCTTACCAATATGGTGTACTACCCTGTTCAGCAAGGGGTCTACCTTTCCTATCTTATACTGCTCGATTAGGTTTTGTAACTCTTGTACAACTTTCTCATCCTGAATTAATTTAAGACAAGTGTACAAAAAGTCGATGAGCATACTTACTTATTTTCCTTCTTTATGCACAGTTGATTGATCAATGCCTTAGGCATTCCATACTCTTTTACTTATGGTTGCATTCTATATGAGGATCCTTGGTTCCTCTTGAACTCCTGTCTTGTTTCCTCAAAGATTTGTCTTTCTTTATTTGCATCAAAATCCTGAGTCTTCTCCTCAGCTTTCCTGATACCTGACTCTTATGCGATCTTTATTTGGGTTGTTTTATACTCTCCTATAGTAGTGCCTCCTCGAGTAATGACAACGACTCTAGGTTCGGTTCCGCAAGGTTCAGCATATATCAATTGTACTTGTGGGTTCTGATCGGGTCCTCGTCTTTCCTTAACCTTAGCCAGTAGCACAAGGCATTCATCTATGACATGCTCAAAAGAGTTACAATAACTACAGGTTGTGCAAGGGTTATGACAATCCCTTGCTAAGTGTACTGGTTGCGCGTAGTTATAAAAGATTATTTGTCCTCAGCCTCGGCCCATACCTCCTCCTTTTCCTCATCCTCTGTATCCACCACGAGGAGTGAATTTTCCTCTCCCTGGAGAGTTGTACTGCAGAGTATTTCCTTCTTGTTGTACTTCACCCTGAATCTTGTATATGTCTCTTGACCTCTCATGCATGAGATCGTAAGCTCTACAATCTCAATCATCGCGCCCTACTAATTTACAGAATGTGCAGTACACATTTGTGGGTGTCTGGACATATTTCTTCATGTAATAGCACTCACCTGGGTGATGTCTATTTCTGCACACATCACACCATGGCAGGTTAACTTGCTTCAAGGGGCTTGACGCTCCTGAGGCCAAATACTCATGGAATAAGGGATAGTGTTTCTTATCATGACCTTCTAATCTTCATCTCACACACCATACATCTTCCCTTTTGTCTTTTCCCTTATCTTTCTTCATATCCTCGACCTATAAAGACAAACTGGTTAGCTGACTCAAGATTTGTCTCATACCTGAGCTCGATTATCCCATAGGTGTTGATTCAAGCTTCATGGTGATTTCCAAAGCTTCTGCCTGCGATGCAATCTTCTGTTGCATCAGAGGGACTCTGATGAGTGGTAACAACGCAGCAATGAACCATTCTTTGTTATGTTCATCGGGGATCTGAAAAGTTAATCAGCCTGTCAGGGTCTTGAATCTCTGGTTGAACTCCCAAATAGGTTATGATACCTTTTGTTTGATCTCTTTTAGCTCTGTAATACATTGTGACTCTAAATTAATTTTCTTAAACTCTACAATCAGTGCATTCTTGATCTCGTTTAGTGGCTTAGGCTGCACCAGTCCTTAGACAAGTTTCATGTACCATGTCAATGCACGGTCCCTTAGCATAGTGTTGAACTAGGTTCTCTTGATGGCTTCGTCGGTGATACTTTTAATATTCCATACGGCTTCACATAGAAACCAATGTTGATCTAGATCTTCAGATCCATCTCCTCTAAAGATAGAGAGCCTCATTTCATCTACCATAGAGATGACTAGGCTTCTTGTCTGAGTAGATGCTAAGCTACCAGTAACAGTGTTATGAGGACTCTGGTGGTTCTGACTATTCTGAGCGCTAAGTATTGTTGAGACAATAGGAATATTAATGTTACTTACTTTAGTAATCTATGCAGTTCCTGAGGTTTTTGGCTCACTTTGGTGAATTTATTCAGCTTCCCCTTCTTCTGTTCTGGTGAGATCTGAATGTTATTCGTCGGTTAGATCTACCTCTTCTCCACTGTCGAAACCCTCTTCTTCGTAGTTTTTCTTAAACAAGTTCTCAAGGTGAACCCCTCAGAATACTTTCCCACTGTGCGTATGTCCTTCTTCTATGTCACTGTCGTTGTCTGATATCTTGAAAATTAGCCTTTTCAGGTCCGACCAATCTACTATATCTTCAATATGTGGTTTTCATGCAAGAGCATATTGATTCTCAACTTTAGAAAGTGAAAAAAATTTCCTCTAGGTCCTTTGAAAAAGTATCTCTCGGCTTGGCTATACGATTATGTTCTGTCAAAAGCAAACTTGGTGATATAACCTCCAATGGTACTATCAAACCAATGATCCGATGCTCTGGATACAGCGTTGTCAACTCTCTTGACCTTCTGGATCAGTGCCGACGTCCAAACCACAAGAGGTCTAGATCTAATTTCGAACTGGGTATCGGCTAACCTAGCCAACCATTCAAACAACTCCTGGTGGATTCCCCTAAAGAAGATATCGTGAATGTCGGTGAAGATGTATCTTTGTAGCCAATATTCAGTACTTAGTTTAGGGTTCTTGTTCTGAGCTTCAGTGAAGTCCCTCTCTTGATCCTCTATCCATTTTTGAATCTCAGTCTTTGATGGGAACCACCTTGACATTCCCTTAAATAGATTCCCATCCCAGCAACGGAACCATTTGTTGGCACAGGGGCAGACCTAGGGTTCACTCCAAGAGCGCACCAATAAGCCCTAGCTACTGGCCCTTTCGGCAACACCTCCGACACAGATGCAGTCTCACCCAAAGAAGCTAAGAGGGGGGTTGCAGGACAAAGATGTCTACAACCAGGGGAATATCAAGTGGAACTAATACAACCATAATGTAGCATTCATATATCTCTTATCAGCTAGATCTACTATGTGCAGCTGTACATGTGATCTAACACAATAATGAAAATAACAGTATAACAATGACAAAGATCCAGGCATCAATCACACATACAACACAAAATATACTTGGTTCACCCTCCCTCTAGGGCTACGCCCACAGAACTGTTCTTATGATATATTAAGGTAAAGCTTACAGTTCTAATATGCGCTCTTAGTCAGCAGATCTTCTCTCCTCTTCTCTTTGTCTCCCACCTTCTTGCGCACCTAGCTAGAGGACTTGATCTTTGCACCCAGCTGAAGATCTTACAATACCAAAAGGCTCTCACTCCCAGCACTCCTCTCTCTCACAGTACAATAATCTCTCAAACAATAATCAATATCAATACCCAACACTAGTACCGACCTGACCTAGTTCCTCTTGACCTCTATTTATACATTATAGTCCCTCATCGACAGCCTTCGTTCGAAACCTAGGTGTCAAAACCCTAATTACCCAAAACCCTAGGTGTCTAAAACCCTAGGTCAACTTGACCTGCCTTTTTAGGGCTTCGCCAGCCTGTCTTTCCTCCCTTCTCGCATGGTTCTCCAAAGAATCCAATGGTGGCTTTCTCTGCTTTTTGAGTTGTCTACGATTATTTTCTCTTGTTGATCTATCATCTCTGATCTCCTCATTCAACGACTTGATTTTTCATAATTCGCTCCATCTTTTCTGCTCTTTTTCTTACTTTGACCCAGTGACAGTCACTATGTCTCTCGCACAGTTCGCGTTTGACCTTTTCTTCCTCGATCTTTTCTTTCTTCCATAACCAAGGGCCAACACATATAGTAATACTAAGTCCCCCACTTGAAAATTTTTATGTTTAATATGTCTATCATGACATGCCTTTTCTCTTTTCTTATGAACTTGTTGTTGGAACCCTGTGATAAATCGATCTTCCTTAAGATGTAACAACTGTGACAATCTCTCCTCTACTGTGCCAAAGTTGAAAGATCAATAATTGTTGCAATGCGTAGGATAAGCACAATAAACTCCATCAGCATTATTTCTTTTGACCCATAGACCAACCTAAAAGGTGTCTATCCGGTCAACTTTTTCTTGTAGTCTTATATGCCCATAACACTACAGGAACCCTTAAGTCCCAATCATACCTTCTTATGTTGCATATATTTGTTAGAGCATTCTCCAAAATTTTATTAAAAACTTCTACTATCCCATTGGCCTGAGGGTGATACGGTGTACTCTTATGATGATGAATTTGAAATTATTCAGTCAATGTTGCAATTGTCCTATCAAGAAGTGTGTCCCCTAATCAGTCTATAGAATGCATGAGCATCCAAATCACATAACTACATTCTCAAAAAGAAACCTCTCAACAATCTCCACAGTGTATTCTATGACTAGTGTTGTTTCTTCCCATCTGGTCAAATACTTTGTCGCGATGATTATACGCCTAACTCTTGATCTTCTTACTGATGGGTTGATTGGTCCAACAAAGTCTATTTCTAATTTATCAAACTCCTGCAGTGTAACCCGTGGGTGAAAATGCATCTCCTCCCTTCTGGATGGATTTCCCACCCTTTGAAAAACATCACATCCCTGAAAGTATTCTTTGTAATCCTTATGAAGTGTGGGCCACCAGATCCCTATGCAAAAAGTATTATGCATTGTTATTTTACCTCCGTAGTGTCCTCCTACAATTCCTTCGTACACTTCTGATGATATCATTGGCCTTTCTTTCTCTAACAAACATATTCTTAATATCCCATATGCACCTAACTTATATAATTTCTCTGCAATTAGCTGGTAGTCTGCTGATTTGACCACTAATTGTTTCTTCTGCACCACTATCATGTCTAAAGAGGCCATTCCTATACTTAAAAACTCCACAATGTCTGCGAAGTAGTCATCCACCATTTTAACTGCAAATAACTATGCATCTGACAATCTGTCATTTATATTCCCTACATCTTATCCTAATAGTATGTGTGATAAGTGATCTAGTCCTGCATTCAACTTCCCTAGTTTCACAACAACCTCAAAATCATATTCCTGGATATACAATAACCATCTGCATATTATCCCCCCCCAACACTGGCTTGTTCACTAAGTATCTTAGTGCATAATGGTCTATATACATCTTAAAATGAGACCCCAACAAATAATGTCTAAACTTCTGCATCGCATATACCATGGCTAATACTTCTTATTTTGTGGTAGTGCAATTCTTTTATGTCGTTGACATCTTCTTGCTTGAAAATGAAATTGGATGGTCTATGTCTCCTTCTCTGGGATGAGATAATGCTGCGCCCAAAGATATGGATGACACATCCACATGAACATGAAATTCCTTCTTCCAATATGAAAATATCAAAATTGGCGTGGTCACTAATTTTTTCTTAAATGTATCCAAAACCAATGATAGTCGTCATTCCAATGGACCGTAGCTTCTTTCTTCAACAACTTCTCCATGAGTGATATAATCTACACATAACCCTTAATGAACTTCCTATAGTATCATGTATGGCCCAAGGTTTCTCTCAATTTTCTGACTGGTGTGGGTAGTTTTAAGTCCAAATTCACTGCAATCTTGCATGATCCACTAGTAATCCTTTCTTACATACCACATAGCCCAACAAAATTACAAAATGCGCGCAGAAAATACGTTTCTTCAAGTTCATTGAAATATGACATTGTCTACATCTATCCAACATTAACCTGAGTACTTCTATGCGATCTTTCAATAGACTAAAAACATTCTAATCATCTAAGTAAACTTCAAGGAACTTATGAATAAACTCCTTAAATGTTGCAACAACTACTCTTGAAAAAATTGTAGTTGCATTCTTCAACGCAAAAGACATTACTATGTATTGACACCTTCCCCACTCTGTCGCAAAGGTAGTCTTATGTATGTCTTCTTGCACAATCTTAATTTGGTGATATCTTGAAAATCCATCTGTAAAAGAATAAGCGTCTTGCCCTCATAAATTCTCTAGCGTGGAAATGGATCATGTAGACATGCATCATTTAGCTTCCTCAAGTCTACACAAATATTGATTCCCCTTGTTTTCTTATCTTGTACTACCATTGGACTTATCCATTATGATTCCACCACTGGTTCAATAATATATTCTTCTAAAATCCTATCTATATCTGCCTTTACCTTCTCTTTATCCCTCATATTCTTCCTATAAAGTCTTGGTCTTACTAGTTTATCATCTAGTTTCAAAGGGATCTTCATTTATCCTAGATCCCCAACTATCCCCTTCATCTATGAGAATGTAGTTGGGAATGCAACTTGATACTCATGCAGTAAATATGCAATATTCTCCACAGTTTTATCATTCCAATAATCACCTATCTGTGCAAAATTTGGGTTTTCCTTTGTCCTTGTTATCGCACAAGTTGTAGGTTGAGAAATTCCTGACCCAACCACCAAATGGCGAAAACTTTGAGAACACCTACCCACTATCACCTTAGGTAGGTATTCTCGACACTTTAGATATGATAGAATCACCTGAAGGGGGGAATCCCAGTGACCCTGGGGGGAAAGAGATGGAAAGTGAAGAGATGAAGGAAAGTCCCCCTATAGGTCAATATAGAATATGCAAAAAGGCTTGGGGAAGAGTCTAGGTGGTAGCCAATGGTTTCCAAGAGATAAGAACACATGTAAAGAATGTTGTACCTGCCCGAGAAACAAGAACAAGTCGAGCATATATGTACAATTTTAGGTGGAAAAGCAAGTTAGGCGTGTTGTCCCTAATTCAACAAGTAAACAATGTTGTATATCAGCAAGAAACTAAGTGATAAAATTGTTGATTAAGGTTGGTTGTCATTGATGTCAACCCTTGAATAAATCCCCGCAGCACAAAGGTTTGGGTAATGGACCCAAGATTGTTTGACGTAAAGATGACTCATTATTGTCTTGTCATGGTTGATAACAAGTAAATATGGATGAACTCCAAAGTGGTCCCCTTATGGTGAAAAACCTCACAGGAAGACGCTTTGCGGAGTAAGAGAACCCATGCTTAATTGTGGACTAATGAGATTAAGGAAAATGAATTTGTCAGGTAAACTATCCTATATGGATAGTGCTTGTCATTCCATTTCCAGTGGTATGTGGAATGTCACATAACTCCTCACGGTTAGAGAGTTATGGCCATGAGAAGTTGGAGACCCCGGGTTTGGGTAATGGACCCAAGTTTGTT
>SNQJ01S0195020.1:24237-41805 GCA_010110895.2 Picea sitchensis | reverse complement strand
TACAGGCTGTACAATTGACGTGGAAGGCATAGTTGGTAGATTATGGATGTGACATGTGGCAGGCTAACTAGGCGTACAGATGGTGATGTGGATAGGACATGTGGACCAATATGGGGGTGACACATGTCACCACTGCAAGGGTGACACATGGTACACCCATACAGATGACGTGGTAGGTATGACATGTGGCAGGTGTGCTAACATGTTTTCTTGATAGATGGGTAGCAGACATGGTCCAATCACATGCTGACAAGTGGCAGATATCATGGCATATGGCAAGGTGCCACGTGGCCCATACATAGGCTGCCACGTGGCACCCATTGGTTGGATTAAAGTTCATTTGCAAAAATTTTGTTGGGGCTCAACGAGTTTTGAACACGAGACCTATCCACCAGGATAGTGACTTGGAAGGCTGGGCTAGCCAGCCCTCCTATGCATTGGTTCTTAACCATATACGACAGAGTAGATATTTAAATTTGAAAATGAGGACCATTGGGTGGAGTTAGGGATGGGGCCTAGTCCCATCCCTCGGCTTAAACATTGCCATGGGACCCTGCAACGGAACCATAATCCTATAATCATGACCATTGGTGCGGATAAATAGGGACTAGCCATCGATTTTAGTACCTTCCACCATGTGAATTGGTCTATCATTATGATTTGGTGCACGGTTGTTATAGTTACAACCCCCGATCCCACGACCACACCACTATATGACTCTGGTTCCTTCGTGTATAGGCGTGGTTTATGGATTGGCGCATTTCTTATATGGGTTAGCACTCGGTTGGTCGGGCTAGCCCGACAACCAAGGTGCTTAACTGTCAGGGGATTATCCAATGTAATGGTGTGTGGAGTTGGGGCCTGGACACATGTCCTATGTATGCAACCAGAGTTTGCGAAAAAGGGGCCAACACACAACACTTTGTGGGCTAGCACTTGGCCACATGGATGCCATGTGACCTGGAAAAGGGGAACACACCCATAATTGGGGGGCTTGTGCCAATATGTTTCCAAAATGGGTTTTTAACATTATAATATGGATTTTTCATTGATTTTTGCAACAATTTTGGAGATTTTGGTCATTATTAAGGGATATTGGACCTTTTTTTAGGCCAGATCTTGGGGGAAAGTTGGGAGATGGTTACCAACTTCAGATAAATATAAACCAGGCCTTTTTGAGGCCATGGGAGGAAGTTCAAAACATGTTTATGCTGCCAAATTGTTGAGCCAAGGCCACTGTTATGCAGGGAAGCCATTGAAGAGCGCACCTTTATGGGCCAGTTTTGGGAGCTCCATTCATCCGATTTGGGTGCCGTCAGTTTTGATGGGTTCATGAGACCTAGTAGAACATGACTAGATAATTATTGTAATCCATTGGAACTTTCATTATGTACATTCAAAACTTCAAACATAAATAAGAAAGCCCAACTGAGACAATGCTCAGAGACGTAGGTGAGATTGTTGAACTTCATTATCACATCAGTGTTATGGTTTGTTGTTGTTTATGATTTATTTTAGATCTTTGTATGTGTTTATGGATGTTTTTTTATCTCATCATTTCTTCCTCTTTCATTAATATTCTTAAATGGTTAATTAACACATGCTAAATAACTCAACCATTGTCGTGTAAAAGATCTTTTTGGATCAAGTGGTATCTGAGCTAGTTGACGGTTGGAATTTGAGTTTTTCATGCTAACCAGGGAAGAGCTCATCTCAAGGGAGAAAATGGAATCTACATGAGGAGTTTCACAAGAAGAGAAGGATATGCGAAAATCTCGTGTTTCCATGTTTGAGATGGTGAAAGTGTTGTATGAAGACTACTTGGAACGAAAGAGATCGGTTCAAGAGAAAGCTTCAAAGAAAAAAAAATTCAAAGAAGGATTGAAGGAAGTTCCTTCTACATCTATTTCATAAAAAATCTCTAAGGTATGCAGTGAAGGTCATTCATATAATTATCCTTGTTCCCATCAAGAAGGTTTTGGTGCATTTGAAAAACATACAAGAGGTATAGGTTTGAAATTGCTAACCAGGATGGGTTATGAAGGAAAGGGACTTGGAATTGAGGGCCAAGGTATAGTTGATCCCATTGAGGTTGTGGAAATACCTCGTTACTTAGGATTGGGATATGGTGAAGTGGATATTGGAGCATCCTCCAAGATGGGTTCCAAAACTTTCGGAAGCAAGTAATGCTTCACATGGCTAGCATAAGTCATTACTGGAACACTTCATGAAAGGTGATGGTGTATCACTCCTTGATTGTGGTAGTGAATGAAAGTCATCTCCAAAGAAAAGTGAAGATCAACATGGAAGGTATAATGGTCATGTTTTTACCAATTCTCTTTTTTATTATAAAAAACATAATCATGTAATCCGGAACTTGTGGAATATGTACCCATGTACTTTTTGTCATTCACCCAAGCATTGTGTTGCCAAKTGTTGGAAGAGAMAATATTTGTACAGGAAKTTTATGTCGACCAGGAAGGAAAGACGACATAAAGACTCAACTCCACAACAGAAGAAAGAGAAGGGAAAAYAGGTTTGGATGCCAAAAAACTCACTGCACTCATTGCAACAGGGGTGGACATCAAAAGGATAATTGTTGGAAGCTTAATCTGGAGCTTCATCCAAGGAATGATAAAAGGATTGTGCATGTACTCAAGAAGGAAGAGGCATTACCAACAAATAAAGAGGAACATCATGAAGGAAAGAAAACTTCCACTTGGTTTTTCCAGAAGTGGATGTCACAACATCATTGTATTTTGCTTCCATTAATGTAATCACACATGTTGAAATGATGACATGTTATAACATCATTTTTGTACAACATAGTGTTTTTTATTGTCCTTATGAGTATGTAATTAGTCAAGGTCAATTTTTGTAACCTGTTGGGGGACCAAAAGGTCCTTAGTGGGGAGGTGTGATCCAAAATTGGATCCAGGAGCTTGATGGGGCTCAGAAAGGCCTAAAAATCAAAGTTCTTAGAATCTCTTCAAAACGGACGTGTGCATAGGCCTCATCGATAAGAAACCAAAGCAACTTGAGTAGGCTTAAATGAGCATCATATGCTAAAGTTATGGTGATCTATTCATTTTTCCAAACAGGGAAAAAAATGATGATTGTATAGTCCATACAGTGCCACGTGGAAGCTGACTATACAAGCCCTACAACTGATGTGGCATGCATAGTTGGCAGCTTCTGGAGGTGACACATGGAAATGTTACTAGGCGTATGGATTTTGACATGGACAGGATAGGTGGACCAATCTGGGGGCGACACATGTCACCACTGCAAGGGTGACACGTGCCATGCCCATATAGATGACATGGAAGGTATGACATGTGGAATGTGTGATGATGTGGTTTCTTGTTGACTAGGTAGCATATGTGGTCTAATCACGCTCTGACAAGTGGTATATCTCATGGTGTATAGTGAGGTGCCACGTGGCACCCATTGGTTGGCTTAAAGTTCATTTGCAAAAAATTTGTCAGGGCTCAACGAGTTTCAAACACGATACCTCTCCACTAGGCTAGTGACTTGGTAGTCTGGGTGAGCCAGCCCACATGTGCATTGGTTCTTAGCCATATATGTCAGAGTCGATATTTAAATTTGAAAATGAGGACCATTGGGCGAAGTTAGGGCTGGGGCCTAGCCCCAGCCCTCGACGTAAACATTTCCACGGGACCCTGCAACGGAACCACAAGCCTATACTCATGACCATTGGAATGTATAAACAGGGCCTAGCCCCCAGTTTCAGTACCTTCCACCATGTGACCTGGTCTCTCGTTATGATTTGGCGTGCGGTTTTTATAGTTATAGCCCTCGGTCCCACGACCACACCACCATATGACTCTAGTTCCTCTTTGTATAGGAACAATTTGTGGATTGGCGCATTTCTTATATGGGTTAGCACCTGGTCGATCAGGATTTTATATGGGTTAGCACCTGGTCGATCAGGCTATCCCACCCACCAAGGTGTTTAACCGTCGGGGGCTTATCCAATGTAATAGCAAGTGGAGTTGGCACCTAGAGACATGGCCTATGTATGTTACCAAAGTTTGAGAAAAGTGGTCACACTTCTAGGTCGGCTTGGCCACATGGATGCTATGTGACCCGAAAGTGCGCGTGGCTCCAATTGGGGTGTGCCAATAGTTTTGCAGAAAATGTGTTTTTAACATTATAATATGGACTTTTCATTGATTTTTGCAACAATTATGGAGGTTTTTGGTCATTATTAGAGATATTGGGCCCTTTTTTGAGGTCGGATCTTGGGGGAAGTTGGGAGATGGTTACCAACTGTAGATATAAACTAGGCTCTAAGGAGGCCAGGGGAGGAGGTTCAAAATATGTTTATGCTGTCGGATTGTTGAGCCAAGGCCATTGTTATGCAGGTAAGTTGTAACGCCCTCGGGTCCATCCATGTGAGGCCACACTACACCATAGAACTCTTTTGTTCTCTTCTCTCATGGAAACATATTGTAACATACCCGTGATCCAACTAAGCTATGCCACATAAATTTTTCGAACCGCATGAAATTAAAATATATACAATGTAACCTTTAAGTGAAACATATATGTATATACAAAATGTAAACAACCAATTACATATGTAAATGCAATGATTCATACTCAAATAATAGTAAACATATACATGCAAAGATATGTGAAATACCCATAAAAATAAACACGCTTATAATCGCGACACATGATAACCCATGCAACAAGCAACGTGAAATAACACAATGCATGATGTACATTTATCACACAATTGGCACTTATCTTGGTAATAATGTCACTAACTACGCGGCATACCCTCCACTAACCTCCCAACCTTAGTGGAACCACACTGCTTCATCTCTCAACTGATTCACCCTCATTGAAAAGTAAATAAGAAACATGTGTCTAATTTAGTTTTCCTTAATTAAATTAGACAATAAATATTAATTCATTATCTCATTCATAACCGGAGTGATTTCGAATTGTAACAAAATTACAAGTGTAGTTATGAGTTGCTTAGTTGTATTATAGGAGTTCGCTGGAATTAATTCATTCATTAATTCACACCGCTAACTCAAGATGCAACTCCAAGATTCACCAATGGTTATTAACTACATGCATGTTGTTCCAATGGACACCAGCTGAGATAACAAAAGAAAGGGACAGCTTGGCTATCACAGATTTTTTCACACATGCAAAGGATATGCTTATGAGAATGTGCAAACGAGGCAATTGAATTCATTTGATTCATTGTAAGAATTCGGATTGCAAAGATTGTGCAGAGGCAGGGCCGGTCTGACACAGAATTACATGTATTTGCTAATTTGTGTATGATGCAAGCAGAGACGATTGTATTGCAATCGAGAGCCTTGGATTATGTCTTTGTATGATTGTTTCCATGATTCATGATATACATAATATGATAGTGGGTTTTCAAATTTTACGCCTGGCAAAACTTATGTGTTGTGTGTTATTTGATATTTCACTTTGTGCATTGTGGTTGTGATATTTGAATTGTTCTAGACAATAATAGTAGAAGAGATTATGTATTTAACGAGTGGAAGAAATTATTATATTAGGAGAATCAGAGGAATACATTAATTTGTATCAAATTCTACATGGTATCGTGAGCCAATGTATACAATGAGTCATGGAAGTGAGGTGTGAACATAATTTCATTCTCGTAGGTCCCGTCTCTAGCCAGGTGTGAAATCTAGTATTGAAAACTTCTAGTGTTTTCAAGAATGTGAATTGCCGTGACCCTAGAAAAAGGTAGGGTAAGAACTTCATTGGAATTATCACAGGAAAATACACTAGCAAAGTGCGAACTCCCCTCACCCTAACAATGAAGCAAGGTGCGAACTTCATTGGAATTCTAGCAGGCAAATACATTCAGGGTGCTTAACTTTGACAAGGCAAGTTCACAAAGGCTACATAGGCAGGTGAAATTCCCTGCTGCTCTCGGGTGGGGTGCGAACCTACCAGGGAAGAGGGATTGTAGGGTTTGAGTTTTGGTGGTTGGATAACTTTCGAATTTGAAATATTTTCTTGGGGCGACACTTGATTCAAGATCAAATGTCTTTCAATGGATTGAGGTTAGAGCATGCACTCGACGGAAGCTATAACTACATTTCTGGAAGGACAGGATGGAGGTAGTACCAGAAAATGTCTCTTGAAGGGTTACATTGACGCAAATGTTCCTAAGATGGATGCGACAGATACTGCATATCTTGATGCATGGCAAAAGAAAGTGGCAAAAGGCGAGGAGGATTCTGTTGAGGGAGTACGGTAATCACATTGTCTCAAGTCTCCATGGGAAACCACACCATATTTCACGAAGGTTTTGACAGACTGCTCCAAAAACAATAGTGACCATAGGAAATTGGCGCCAAAGATAAACCAGAAGATTAATATGGAGAAAGGCAACACCATTCCAAAATATCTCACAAAGGTTATCCAACGTCGGGATGAGCTTGAAGTGTGGGAATAACATTCTCATCGGGATGATTTGGTGAGCTTGGCACCCTAGGTTTTGGCGAGTTAAGTACAATTATCAAGACCACAATGGAAGGGAAAAATTGTCCGATTGGGAATGACTATGGTCGATCTCGTGCAAGAGGAGTTCAAGCGGAATAATTAGAGATGGTGATTCATCAAAGCATGATGATGAAGAGGATTGTGCTTGACTTCCAAGGCAAGGAAAGGGAAGCGGAAGAAATTCCATTCAAAATACAAGTCTAAAGTCAAGAAGATGGATTTGTCCAAAGTGAAGTGTTTTCACCGTCACAAACGTGGGCATCTCACCACTAACTTCCCACGTAAGAAGAAGAACAAGATCGTTGTTGGAGCTGCAACTGGTGAAGCTCTTGTCTCACAATAATTTGAGCTTGATTTCATTTTGATCACATGCATGGCTTCAAGTGCATCGGGATCTGTGTGGCATTTCGATAGTGGCTCTTCCTTCCACATGACGGGAGTTAAAGAGTCTTTCATTGACTTGAGGAGAAAGAGATCCTAATGCAGCTATAGAGGTGGGTGACGATGGATGATACAGTGAAACCGGTATTGGTACCATTACCTTTAAAATGGAGTCAGGTAAACCATTTCATTGAAAAATGTTATGCATGTTCCGTGTCCTAAAAACTTGGTCTGAGTCACAATGTTTGAGGACAGAGGCTATGATGTTGTTTTTAGCAAGTAGGCAGCCTACCCGTGACATAAAGCAATAGGTCAAGTCAAGAAGAAAGTGGGATTCAAGTTAAGAATCTCTAAAATATGTAGGTAGATGGTTGCACTGCCATGATAGGCAAGGCAAAAATAGTGGTGAGCCGGATGAGGGGTGAACATGCATAGGAGATTGGGCCATCCTCATCATGGATCCTTGAAGATCATGCAACAAATATCTATTCGACTTCCAAGGGGAACACTTGCTCGGGCCGACCAGTGCAAGGGGTGCACCCTGTCGAAGTATGTAAAGTCCACCTTCATGAAAAGGAGAATCGTGCTTCAAAAATCCGAGAGAGAGTTCACACGGATGTGTGTGGACCATTCTCGCTTACTTCAACAGAAAAACACTGTGTATTATGTTATTTTTGTTGATGAATTTCTCTGTAAATGTTGATATTCTTCATGCAAAAGAAGGATCAAACATTCTCAAAAGTTCGCTGAGTTTAAAGCATTGGTGGAGAAAGTATTCTGGGAAGCAAGAAAAAGCTCTAAGGGAGTGATAATGGTGGAGAATACATCTCTGAATCTAATTCAAAGAATTATGCAACAGAGAAGGAATTCAAGAGAACTCATAACACCTCATAACCCACAGCAAAATGTGGGGGTCGGAGAGAAAGAACATAATAACTGCAACACGAGCAATGTTGTATGATTAGGGCCTACCAATTCATTTATGGGCAGAAGAATGCAATAATCGCTAGCTTAATGTAGAACCATTGTCCCCATAGAGTACTTGGTATGAGTACACTCGAAGAAGCTTTTACTGGAAAGAAACCAGATTTTTCTCATTTTAAAATTTATGGCTCATCTGTTTATGTGCATATGAACAAGGATGCTGTGAAGAAGCTAGAACCAACCACCCAAGTTGGGATATTTGTGGGGTACACAGACCCACCCCATAATTATCGTGTGTATTTTCAAAAAATTAATATGACTGTTATGCGACGACATATAAAATTTGATGAGGGGAAAGCCATGCGTTTGTTGCTTGAGAGGGAGCTAGACTTCATACAGAAGAGGAACTGTTGGTTCCCAAGTATGAGTCTCAAGATGTTGATCATCCACATGAAGAGGTTCATGGAGTGGAGGAAACCACCAAGCAGATCCATCCATCAGAAACGGTAGAAATCGCATCTACAAAAAGTTGCTGATAGATTGAGACTAGATGTTGTACAGAATGTAGGAGCCCCTATTTCATAGCGTAGATAGAGACAGTCTCCTTATCGTTTTGTTGGATACATGGCTCTCATTAGCAAGTGTATTGTGACTGAACTATATTCCTTTTAGGAAGTAGTGTAGGACCCCACTTTGGGTTGATGCTATGGTAGAGAATTATGACTCCATTGTCGTACCGTTGTATGGATATTGTCCCAAGACCCATTGATAAATCAACTTTAGGTTCTGTGATGGATCTACAAGGTAAAGCAAGCTACCCATGGGAGTGTGGAGAAATACAAGGCTTCAGGTTTGTATCCCGTGGATTCTCACAGATCGATGGTATAGATTATGGTGAGACCTTTTGCACCCGGCCACAAGGTAATTTTCCATAAGATCCATCCTTAACCTCATATCGCATGGATGGCATTCATCGATGGATGTAAACTATGCCTCAACTGATCATTGAGTGGTGCTGAAGTGTACATCGAGAAGCCGGTTGCCTTGAGACCTTGAAAGAGAGTCAGTATGAAATGTACTCAAGAGAGCACTATATACAGCTAAGCAACTCTGCTTGGCACCCGTGATAGACAGCCTATTTCAATCGGATTGGCTTCACCAAAGTGCTAGATGCAAACATAGAAATTTGGGAGGTGGAGGGTAAGCTCGATCATTGTGCTTTTATGTTGATGATTTTAATACTCACTGGTGATGAGTAGTTGATACACACATGCAAGGATGAACTTGCAAAGGAGTTTGAGATGAAGGATTTGGGCCTTCTTCATTATTTCCTTTGGTTTGGAAAATATGGCAGTGAGATGGTGAACTTTTGTGTCTCAAGGAAAGCATATACCGTGGAGATGTTCTGGTAAGTTTCACATGGAGGGATGCAAACCCGATGGATAATCTTCCAGGAAACCGGAGGAAAGAGGATGCTACTGAGAGGTAGCGGATGCCACCGTGATATCGGCTTAGTGGGTTCGCTATTGTATTTAGTGAACACAAGACCAAACATTTGCTATGGCGCAACAACTGTGCCTAAGTCAAGCGATGGTTAAGCCTACCAAATTATTTTGGAAGGAAGGTAAGCACATCCTAAGATACCTGTGGGGAACATATGAGTATGGATTACGGTACAGATAGATGGATGAGGTGAGTTGCATGGCTTCACAGATGCAGATTAAGTAGGCAGCCCAACCCGGAAAAACCACATCAGGAGGGATCTTTAGTAACGGATCTATAGTTGTTTCTTGGTATAGTAGGAAATAGAGATCCATGGAACTCAGTTAAGTGGAAGAAGAATACATGGTAGCAAGTCAAGTTTCATGTGAGGCTATCTGGATGAGGAAGATCTTGTTGGTTTAGAGCCAGGAGTTCTCATTTAAACCAGAGTGTCATTGCAGAGGCCCAAACTCCTCCACTGGGGTCCTGTTTCACATGTATGTATATCCCAAAAGCCCATCATCTGTATAATGCAGCTTAAGATCATGTTGTTTCAATACATTCCTACGTAAGGATTAGGGATGCCACATTCTAATGGTATAGCCACCAGAGCAAATTCGGACATCATAGAGACAGATTGGGGTGAAGTTGGATAATCCCTTTGTTGAGAGGGAGTGTTGAAAAGTCAATAAGAAACATGTGTCTAATTTAGTTTTCCTTTAATTAAATTAGACAATAAATATTAATCTATTATCTCATTCATAATCGAAAGTGATTTGGAATTGTATCAGAATTACAAGTGTAGTTAAGAGAGTTAATCTTTTAGTTGTATTAGTAGTGGAGTTCAAGTGAATTAATTATTCATTAATTCACAATCGGTTAACTCGCATGCAACTGAAGACTGCCACTGCTAACTACATGCATGTTAGTTCCAAATTTGAATTCTGATAACAAGGAAAGAGATAGCTCTAATGTGACTTGCCCACACATGCAAAGTGGATATGCTTACAGCATAAAAGTAAATGAGGCAATTGAATTCATCTCATCTAATGTGAGAATTTGATCAGTGCAGTTTTGTGCAGAGAGGCAAAGAACTGGACACATGAATTGGCGCACGTATTTGCTAATTTGTGTGTATGACAAAGGTGAGACCATTATTGTATTGCGAGCTCTTGGATTAGAGTTTTGTATGAGATTGTTTCATGATTCATGATATACATAATATATGATAGTGGGGTTTTTAGCTTTACGCTTTCCCGGTAAAACTTTTGTGTTGTGTGTTATTGATATTTCACTTTGTGCATTGTGGTTGTGATCGTGGTTTAATTTCCTCTGCAATAATAATAGTAGAAGTGATTCTTTATTTAACAAGTGGCAGAAATTGTTAGATCAGGAGAATCGCAGGAATACATTAATTTGTATCGAAATTTCTACACCCCCGAGATGGGACTAAAATCTACCTGGGTAAAGGGATTCCTAACCAAGCTAAAGGCTCATAGACAACAAGAAAGACTCTGTCTCAGGTGCCAACTCAAACTAAAAACCTACAGTCCCTCATTCCCCACATGCTTGTCCCACCTAGTAAGTGTGCCCCTTCGCTTCTCCACATTCCTTCGACTGCCCCACTTCCTTTCCGGGCTTCAATAGCAGGTCGGTCAGGAAGTCTCAGAGCACTGTAGATGGAGTTTATCACCTTCAGGAAATAAATTCCCAACAATTATCTCACCCAAAGAATTTCTCATGAGCCTAACAACCTGCCTCTTTAATATCCCATGGGCCTAACAACCCGCTTCTTCATTCCATCTCCCAAGCTAACCAGATACACCAACACAAAAATGGCTATGGATACAAGTTCAAGTACAGTCATGAAGACACAGAGGATAAATCAATGGGTTTGTGCATGCTCATGGATGATTGTCTGGATAACTGAATGATAGAAGGAATGATTGGAATAATGACGGAAAAATATAGGAAAATGAACTAAGTCCCAATAATATGTATGCATGTCCCCAACTTAACACTTGTCATGTTGGGAGCTACTTTCACCCACTTGTACCCAACTTTAGAACTTAGGATAAAATAACTATCTATACTTTATACTTTAAGAAATATTAATATAATATTCCTTTTTGGCTTAATCTCCCTAGCTTATCCCTTTCCTTAACTTTTATCCTCCACCCTTTCCCTAACTAGTGGATTTTAGTCCCCCATCTCTTTTATCGTGGTTGGTCTACACGCAACGATGCATTTTATATTAAGTATGAGTCATATACAAAAATAGGTGCACTGGCCTTTAACATCTAGGATCTCCGGCATAATCGAAACATAAGCATCCTAGCTTATAATGACTAGCTCACCAGCCTATAAAACAAAATATATACACAAAATCTTGTTGGCCTCAATATTGCGCGCACTTAAGATGATGCACGCGGTATCCTGGAATGTTCACACTTCGTCATTTTATTGAGCAGTAAATGCACACACTATGCCATGAAAGGTGCATACAAAAAGATATTAAACATCTCACCAGCTTAAGTACATTTTCATTTACATTTACAAATGGGTTCGGACTAGGGATATTACAATCCAATCCCCTTATTTATGCATTGTCCTCAGTGCATCATGTACCCATATACAACAAAATTTCAAAGATCCTAAAAAATATGTGTGTATTCTACCCGCATTGCATCCTCATGCTCCCAAGTACCATTCTTAGGACCGTACCAGGTCCATTGGACCTTTACAAGCCCTATGGCTCGATTCCAGATTTGTTTGATTTTCCAGTCCAGAATGCATACTGGATGCACATGAAAAATGCCTTCTTTCTCCACCTGAATCACATTCCAATCAATAACATGATTATCAGCAGGTATATATTTCTTGAGTAATGATACATGGAATACATTATGAACAGACATAGATGCAGGCAATGCAATCATATAAGCTATTGAACCAATCCTCTCTAGGATTTCAAATGGCCCACAATAGTGAGCTGCCAACTTTAAACAATTTCCTAACTTCAGGGAACTTTTGTTGGCTTTCACTTTCAAGAATACATGATCACCCACTTTAAATTCCCTGTGAGTTCTGCCCTTATCATCATATCTTTTCTTCCTGTCTTAGGAAGCCTTTAAATTTTGTTTTATTTTAATAATTTTCTCCTCCATTTCCCTGAGAAAATCAGGCCCAACCACTGTTCTGTCTTCTAGGTTATCCCAACTTACTGGTGTGTTGCACTTTTTTCCATAAAGTGCCTCAAATGGGATCATCTTTAGAGATGTTTGGTACCCATTGTTATAAGCAAACTCTACCAAGTGTACATAGTCTTCCCATTTTGATGGTTTATCCATCACATACATCCTCAACATATCTTCAATCACTTGTTCACCCTCTCTGTTTTCCCATCTTATTTTGGAGGATAAACTATACTAAAATTCAAATTTGTTCCAAATCCATTAAATAATCCCTTCCAAAATTTTGAGGTAAATTTTGGATCTCTGTCAGACACAATTGTCTTGGGTATGCCATATAATCTATCAATTTCCTTCATACAAACATCAACTATGTTGGCTACCTTGTGAGTGAACTTAACTAGAACAAAATGGGTTGCTTTAGTAAGCTTATCCACCAATACCATGATAGAGTCATGTTGCTTGTTTGTTCTGGGTAGTTCGGTAATGAAATCCATGGTTACAACTTCCCACTTCCACTCAGGAATGGGTAATGGTTGTAGCAAACCAGTTAGATGTCTATTCTCACCCTTTACCTTTTGACATTCCAAACATCTGGCAATAAAATCAACAACTCTTTCTTCATTCCTGGCCAATAATATTGGATTTTGACAGCTGCAATAGTTTTATGATATCCTGGGTGCCCAGCATAAGGCACATTATGCATTTATCTCAATATCCATTTTTTCAACTCCTGGGAATTTGGTACATAAATTCTACCCCTATACATGAGAATTTCATCATTATCTAGCTTGTATTCTTCAATTTCCTGCTGCAAAATACCTCGCTGTAATTTTACCAATAATTCCTTGTATTGCAAATCAGATTTTGCAGTCTCTATAATTCTTTCTTTGAAATCTAATTGGTACATGCTAATGGTTGTAGCATGCAATTCATGCACTCTTCTGTTGAGTGAATCAACCACTTTGTTCTCTTTCCCCTTGATATGGTTTATATCAAAGTCATATTCACTTAGAAATTTTAACCATCTGGTTTGCCTAACATTTAGAGTTGGATGATCAAATAAATATTTCAGACCATTATGGTCTTTTCTTAGCTCAAACATTTTCCCCATGAGGTAGTTTCTTCATTTCCTCAAGGAGTGCACTATGGCTTCCAACTCCAAATCATGAGTGGCATAGTGTCTTTCATTCTCTTTCAACTTCCTTGACTCATAACATATAACAAACCCATTTTGACTTAGGACTCCACCAAGTCCCTCTTTACATGCATCTGTGCATACAATGAAGTCTTCATTTGGATCTACAATCCTTAGTATTGGAACACTTGTTAATAATTGTTTCAAGTGTTGGAAATTCTTTTCACAATCCAATGTCCACTGAAACTTCACACCCTTCTTTTGTAAGGAAGTTATTGGGTGTGCAATCTTTGAGAATCCTTCAATAAATCTTTCGTAGTATCCTGCAAGACCCATGAATGATATCACCTCTGTCACATTCTTTGGCATTGACCAATCTCTAATGGCTTCTATCTTCTCAGGATCCATTGCTATCCCATCCTTTGAAATAATATGCTCCAAATAATGAATTTTCTTTTGATAAAATGAGCACTTGCTCAATTTGGCATACAACTGATGCTCCCTTAATACTTGCAACACCATCCTCAAATGATTTTCATGATCTTCTTATTACTTATAATATATAATAATTTCATCCAAGAAGACAATGACAAACTTGTCTAAATATTCTTGGAAAACACCATTCATTAGGCACATGAAAATAGCTGGTGCATTTGACAACCCAAATGGCACCACTGTGAACTCATAATGACCATACCTTGTCCTGAAGGTGGTCTTGCTGATATCTTCCTCTTTCATCCTTACCTGATGGTATCCTGACCTAAGATCTATCTTTGAAAAGATGTTTGCATCCTTCAATTGATCAAAAAGATCATCAATCCTTGGTAGAGGATACTTGTTCTTAACAGTCACTTTATTTAACTTTTTGAAATCAATGCACAAACTTAATTTTCCATCTTTCTTTTTCACAAACAAGACTGGGGCACCCCAAGGTGACACACTTGGGCATATATACCCCTTCTTTAGAAATTCTTCAAGCTGCATTTGCAACTCCTTCAACTCTGGTGAACTCATTTTGTAAGGAGTCTTTGACACTGGAGTTTCTCCAGGCATTAGATTTATAGAGAAATCAATATCTCTGTTTGCGGGTAGTCCCGGTACCTCCTTGAAAACATCTTCAAATTCTTCCAAGACTGCATGATCTTCCAAATTTGGCACCTTATCTTTAGGTGTCTCCTCCATATGATTTGCAAATATTTGACACCCTTTTCTGTAACATTTCGTTAGCTGCAATGCTAAACTTTCTTCGATGGTTACTTCCCTGGGAATTCCCTGCACTCTCCTTAGGTTCCCTTCCTCATCCAAGAAAGTAAATTCTTTTTTATGACCATCTAGGATAGAATGATGCTGGTCCAACCAATCCATCCCAATTAGACAGTCATAAGAGCCTAAAGGAAATATCTTCAAATCTTCCCTAGTGTTCAGTCCATTCATGTTCATAAGGCATGAATTAACCATCTCATTAACTTGTCTTTTGGCTCTAGTAACCAGCTTCACCAACCAATATTTTCCATGATTGCTTCTTCGCAAATGCAAACTTTCCACCATCTTAGGATGTATATAACTATGACTAGCTCCTGAATTGATTAAAATAGCAATGGTTCGGTTGTTGATATGTGGCTAATACTCCGCTTTCTTGTTGTCCAGGGCTGCATAGATCCTTGGCACATTTCCATCCATGTCCTCCATTGTTTCAGCTTGTTGTACATTGTGAATAGTTCTCCCTTTTTCACCTCTATTAGGACAATCTATGAACATATGATCCGCTTTGCAACCCCAACATTGTATAGGTGGTTGCCTTGGCCCTTTGAACCCCTATTTTAATCTCTCTGGGATATCTAGGAGTTGGTTGTCCCTGAGGATTATTTCTGCAGAATGGTGGCTCAGATCCCTTCTTCCTCTAATCCATCTTGAATTTCTTTTTGTCTTCCCAAGATTTTTGGAAAGTTGGCCTTGCTTTCTACTGATCATATAGGCATTTATCTCTCTTTATGGTCTCCTCCAATGTCTTGGGATCATCATCCTGTATTTTTTCACTGATGAATGACGACAATCCACTCAAATACCTTTGAATTTTAATAGTCTCATCCTTTATGAAAGAGACATACTTCAACATTTCTAGGAACCTTCTTTCATATTCATCTATTGTCATACTCCCAAGCTTGAGTTCAAAGAACTCTTTCATTTTATTGTCATAGTATCTCTTAGTCAAGTATTTATTCTCAAAATACTTCTTGAATCCCCTCCAAGTAGAACTTTTCTCTTTAATGTGTTACACCTCCACAAGATGATCCCACCACATGGATTCCTTTACCTTGAGTCGATAGATAAAAATTCTACCTTCTACATGAGAAGAATAATTATGCATTTGAAAATACTTTCTCATGCCCAACAGCCATGTTTCTACATCTTCATCCTTCTTGTGCTCACCATCAAATGTAGGAGGTTTGATTTTGTTCATTTCTCCTCGTATCTCATCCACCCCAGACCGCTTATTCTTCTTGAAAGGGCCTCAAAAACGCTCTGCAGCTTCATGGTTTTCGAGTGCCTAAAAATGCTCTTAAGGGCCTCAAAAATGCACTGCAAAAAGATGACGTTCAAATGATATAAAATGTCACAAAAAATCACTGGTTTTTTGTTGTTGTTCACCCTTCAAACAACTTCACACGCACAAATTTCAACATGTAACCCATATTTACCATGAGAAGCAACAACACAAGGTAAATCATGCTTTGTGCACTTTAAAACCACTGTGTATCACTTCTTTGTTGCGCTAATATCTTGCGCGCACTACTTTTGTGTCGCGCGCCAATATCTACTGCACGCATTTTTTGTTCTTGCACTATTGCCTATTGTGCACAATTTTTGTATCGCACGCTAATATTCCATGCATGTTGTACTCTACTCACTGCACCATGCCAGAGTTTAGTACCTCTCCACCGTGCACCAAAACTCTGCATGAACCCGTAACTAAATTGTCACACAACAACATATACCCACATTGCACGCACACCAACAAAACTCCTCTGTGCTCTGCCAACACTGTGCACACCACACACATCATTATTATGTGTGTGCACACCGCACAATGATAAATTTATCGTGCAGTCCTGTACACCAACATTTTTCCACGCGGCGCTAAAATTTAGCGCACACACCTGCACACTAACATTTTTCCGCACGGCACCAAAATTTAGCGCGCAGACCTGCACACTAACATTTTTCCACGCGACATTAAAATTTAGCGCATGTACCAACATGCCAATATATTGCTGCGCAATGCCAAATTTTACCTATCACAATATTTTCACTGCACATCATGCATTTTTAGTGCGCCCACCTATGCACATTCATTTTTATGTGCATCAATTCCTCGTGAATTCCGCTGCAAAAATTGGGGCTTTTGGCTTAACTTTTTCCCAATTTACCATCGACATTCTGCAAACATGAAATTTGTTCAATTTCACCCCAATAACACCAGTCCAACCTATGCAACAACAAATCGTTGTAAGTTGACATTTCTGGAATGAATTTACCCAAAATCAATTCGTGAATTGAGAATTTAACCACTAAACTCGCTCCATTTGTCATAGCTTCACTGTAACTTCAAATTCGACCCATTCTAGATCCAAATTTTCTAGAAAAGATATTAAAACAATAATATCTCATCAATTGGCCGAATTTCTCCATTTTCTCATGAATTTAACAATAGAAATTAAGGATTTTCCCAATTTTGTGTCGTTGCTTCTAAATTTTACCATGGATGCTCTACAAACTGGAATTTGGCCCTTTGAAATAAATCCTCTGTGACACTTCGCTTCAACTCAAATTTCTCGGCCCATACAGGCTCAGTTTTGAAAACTGAATCTCTGATACCATGTTGTAACATCCTAGGCCATCCTTGTCGGGCCACGCTATGCC
>SNQJ01S0195020.1:11148-24227 GCA_010110895.2 Picea sitchensis | reverse complement strand
TTTATGCTTTATTTCAAATATGTATATGTGTTTATGTTTGTTATGTTTTCTCATCATTTCTTCCTCTTTCATTAAGCTTCCTAAATTGTTAATTAACACATGCTAAATAACTCAACTATTGTCGTGTAAAAGATCTTTTTGGATTAAAAAATGACCTATCTTTGGCTATTTATTTATACAAAATATTGTTGTCTATACTTCAAAAGGAATTGTAACATCCCCAACCACCTTTTGGTCTATGCCACTTAAAATTTCTACTATGATACTAATTTAAATCATAAAAATACTCTGCAAATGCACATAT
This sequence comes from Picea sitchensis, assembly GCA_010110895.2. NCBI lineage: Eukaryota > Viridiplantae > Streptophyta > Pinopsida > Pinales > Pinaceae > Picea > Picea sitchensis. Next base: position 23,923 of record SNQJ01S0195020.1, on the reverse strand, counting down.
TCATACATACAAAATAATGACAGAAATATACATGCATCATATGCAGGAAAACCCCATGAAAACAAATGCATAAATATTAAGCAACACTTAAATAAACACACAATTAAATTACTAAAATTTTATGCATATGAACAGAGTTGAGCGAAATAACAATAATAATTTATAAACACCATTATCACGGAGATTCCATTGCAGAAGACACATAATTATACACATAATAAATAAAATATGCACATGAAAGATACTTATCTAATGAAATAAGAACCAAATGCATCCAGACCTTCCACGTTCTTCTCATCCATAGAACACACTATTCATAATCTCAACAATGGATCACCCATGAGCTGGAGAAAAACTCTACTATGGAAAAGGGAATCCTAAGCTAGTCTAAGGTTTGATAATCTGGAGAATGGCTCAGTCCAAGGTTCCCAACTGTTGCAACTAGCCTATAGTCTCTCATTCCTTAAATGCCTATCCCACCCCATGAAGTGTGCCCCTTCTATGCTCAACAGTCCCTTAGCTTCCCCACTTCCCTTCTAAGGATTCAACAACATGTGAGATATGAAGTCTCATAGCCCTGTAGCTATTTCCCAATGCACCAAGGAACAATTCCGAGTAGTTTCTCACCTATAGAAACTACTCATAGGCTTGACAACCCTCTTATTCAACCACGGGCCTAACAACTTGCCTCTTCAACCTGCAACAAAACTAGGTATAGGTACATATGGTAGCATCCATGAGTGGGTGGTAAGAATCATGAAGGAATGATGAATCCCCCCAAATACACTGAGTTTCTCTCTTATATATGTATGTTCTTTTTATGACACATGGCTCTCAAGGAAATCCCATTTCATGTCCCCACTTTAGAAACTTAATATATATTCATATCCATAACTTTATCTTTAATGAATATTAATATAATATTCCATTTGGATTAATCCCCTTTAGCTTAGCCCCTTTCGTGGACTCTTATCTCCCTTACCCTTTCTAGTGGAGTTGAGCTCCCCGTACTCTTTTACATGGTTGGTCTGCATCAGTGATGTGTTTTCATTAATATTTTCATGTGATTACATATTACAATGATGGATCACTGGCCATTTTAGCATCTATCTCTCCAACCTAATAACCACACAGACACTTTGGACTCAAAATACATATACACAAAGGCCCTTTGGCTGCAAAACTGCACACTTACTCCATTGTACATAAAACTAAAGATGGTGTGCACCCTTCCTTTAGTGAAAAAATATCACAGACTTACACAGGTGCATGATACATTATAAAATGTGCACACTCCTTTGGTATGAGATTCTCACGCACTGACTCAATGCGTGTAGAACCGAACCAAATACCTTGTAAAATCAACTCACCAGCTTATATGTAATAATTAAATTTACATTTACAATTAGTACCCACGACTAACTATCCTATATGTTAATTTACATATATATGTACAAGTGTGTTTCAACCTAGGGGTATTACATTCCCCTCCCCCTTATTTATGCACTGTCCTCAGTGCATTGTATACATGTGCATTCAAAATTATTCAAAAGGATCCATGCCTTTGCTAATGAATCTTATTATCCACTTGGTGCTCTACTTTCAAGAACCAATTCATGTATTCATATTGTAGCTGGAAATTATTTGTTATGATCCATAGAGTTTCTTTAGGAAAGAATTCATCTCATTATTCCATTTTACACGTCGTCATGATTACAGCTACCATGCCATAAGCATCCTTGAGTTTTCTCTTCCTTGTTGCACTCACCCTTCCAGGATCAAGTATCCCTTCACTGCTACACAGTTCCTCAACGATCCATCTTGCCAAGGCTTTCACACATAAGGAGAGTGCCAACTCATTACCAGAACCCCACCAAGGTTCTACATTAATAGGGTTCTAGTGTGTCCAATAATAGTTGTCCTTCCCAAGAATTTCAACTTTAATAAATACTATCTCATCTGTATCACACACATACAATCATTATGAGATAATATTATAAAAAATTCATTTAGAAATTCAAATTCATTTCATAACGACATCCAACGTTTTCCCAAAATATGAAACTCCATTTCATAATTTTCTTGGTTGTTCCAATAACAGGCACCAATATTTATTATGGATTTATGTAGCACCATACTTGAGACCACGTTTTCCTGTAATACTTCTTCTTGCAATCATCCAAGAATATCATTAATATCTCTTGTACAATATACTATCATTGCAATATGTACACAAACTTATAAATTTATTTTAGAATTGTCTATGGTTAACAATTTAATCACAGTTATCAAGCAATTTATTAAATAGAATGAAATTATCATTCTCTGCATGTGCATGTTCAACAATTATGATTTTCCTTTTCTAACCATTATTACTATGTTTCTGGAACACAAAATTATTATAGTAACTTCTCATGTGGCTACTTGACTTGCAACTTTCCTATTGCAATATCTAACAACCCCTGAAATGTCCTCAACTCCATGAGTTATTCATAATTGTAATAGTGCAATTGTTAGCATACTAATTTCTGTTCAATAAAAAAATTGCATGCATTCACAAAAACACATTCAACAAATACATTCAAGAATAACAGTTCTATCATGCATAATTGAAACTCTACCACTTACTATGCATGAGTGAAACTCTCAATGCATATCTATTCAATGCACCCTTGCATTGATTTTCATAATTTTTGATATCTAAGTCATGTATCTTACCATTGGTAAATTGGAAAGTATGGCCAATGCCTTGACAAAGTCTAGCCAATGTCTTGACACATTCTCCTATTGCCTGCTCAAGTGCTTGGATGCCTTCCTTTTCGACTTGAACACTACACCAAGAATATAATTATGTGGTGTTCATTAGTGTTAGAAAAAATGTTGCAGTCCAAACATTATTTAGAAGTAGGAATTTCATCAGATATTTTTGTGGTACATATCCTTTCTATAACCAACCATTTCATGGTCTGATACATTACTATATTTTCTGGTATCCATGCCTATAACAGGTTCATACTCTTCATTGATTTGGTTATTAGCTCATAAGCAATTAACTATGCCAGTATTTCATTGTATGCATTCAAAAGCTAAGAAGATTTTATAATTATTACACGCCTCCAACCTTTACCACACCTAGTGGTATCTAGTTCCCATTAATTTATTCAAATAATACAATAATGTGATAAAATAAACTCTGGCTGAAGAAATTTTTACCAAACTTTCCTTTAGCAATTATGTAATAAAATTACATAAACTCATACATGCATAGCTACCATTAAATAAATTTAATGCCACCTCGCTAGTTGATAACAATAGAAGATATCATGTCTCTGTTATAAGCCTTATAATACACACTTCAACTTTTTGTTGCTTCCTTGTATATGCAAAAAAATTATTAGCAACACTTGTATCCATGAAATAACTATCTCTTTCTTGGAACAACAACCCTTATTAGCAACTTCATAATCATATATATAACAATAGCTTACTCATAGTCATCATATTATGTATATTAACAATCTAGATTTGTTACAACATATCTATATGCACTAATATTGCATCACTAGGATGCTCATGAATGCATATGCATTCCATTTTCCTGTACTATGTATGGCTATCCAACATGCTATAACTTAAGTGTTGCTACAACATTGTATCAACCTCTTTCTTCATGTATCATTTTGTTCTCTTACTGAGAAAGTTTCCAGCTAAACTACTCTTGATCAATTTTATATTTTCATCCATATAATATGATGATATGAACTTTAACCTCAATTATTTCATGGATCCATCTGACCAACACATGCATGACCAAATTACATTTCTAGCCATGCTTTCATATTGGATTTATATCTCCAAATTCTATTTACTCTTCTAGACCAAACTAGTTCAACCTTTCTTTGATTGAACATATCAACCCTTGTAGTTTATTGCACCATTCTCTTCTATTTTCTTATCCATCCATCTTCAAACATGACCTACATAGTCAATTTTCAGCATGTTGCAATGCTACCCCAATGTTTCTTTTTCCAATTGAGATGGTTTATCCTCAAATTTTAATTCTTTTTCATTCGATACCAAGCATAGAATCATTTTTCTTCTTCATAGGTCTTAGTGGTTTCTTTTTAGAAAAATCATCTCCATGTTTGAATCCTTTTGGATTGGCATCCCAATGTACCTTGTCAATGCACTCATGTCTTTGGAATGTACTCAACATTCATTTTCATAGCTGTCACAGTTCCTCAAATGTGGCAGGAAACTCTAAATAACTTGGTATACATCTAATGGTACCTATCCACTATATTTAATTACTTCTGAACTTCATCCAATCTCTAATGCACTTAGATTTGAGTAATTCCTCTACTAGGAGTTTGATTTCATCATTATAGATCCAATATTCCCACAATATATTGATTTACACATATTCCAACACTCTTTACATATATGCACCTTCATTTATTTACCCTTAAAGTGGTAATATCCATACCATTCTTCTGCTTCACTACTATGATAATGATGATGGAAGTACTACCCCAAAACTATGTGACTATTCCTTGGAGATGTTATCCTTATCTCCATGCCTACAATCTACCTTTCTTTATTAAAACATGACATCTTGACATATCAATCCTTTTTTTTTTGAAATATTCCGCCCCTAATGTACTGCCTTATATATACATTGGATTCTTTGGGAGTGCATGGAATTTCACTATTTCATTCACTACATGCTCTATTCTTATTTCGAGATTCCATTGAGCACTTTGATTAACATGAGTGGATTTCCTGTAGTAGCTTACCGATACTTTATGGTTGTTCCTAGATTCACACCTTAACATAATTTAGTCTTGACTCTTGATCATATTGTAAAATATTCTTGTCATAGAAATATTGTCTTGAGTACCTCTTCTTATATTTAACCAAAATTTCAATCCTCTCACCTGTTATGAAAACCGTCTCTCCACACTTCCATGGTTTCAAATTCATGCATACCCAACACTCCTGCTTTATCATGAAACATGGATGGTCTCTTTATTTGATGCAGGAGCATCACTCCAACTTAGAGGCACGTCAGTAGCTAGTGTAACAACACACTATGAGGGAGCGGATCCCAAGGAGAGAGAATCACCAACTTTCTCATTTTCGAGTTTAAATATCAAATTTAATGTAAATTTAATATTGTAAGGATCGAGGAAGGCCAAGTCACTATATTTGTATGGAATTCATGTAAAGTCGCCTTTAATGCCTGACAGGTAGATAGATCTAGATCTAATTCAGACTAGATGTAAATTAATTATAATATTAATCTAAGTAGGTGGAGGAAGGCTCGAGAATCCTCTCTTATGTAAAAATATCAATTGTATTGAGATGTCATAATGGGAGGATGTGAATGAGATAGAGAAGATAATATAGGAGATGAGACAAAGAAATGAGACTTTGTTGCAGTCCAGCCTTGTACACATTGTAAAGATCATTCAAATTTAATGAAAGAAGATTTCCCTGCATATGAGTTTTTGTATGTGTGTTCTGTGTGAATGAATGTGTTTACTGTTTATATTTATGAATTTTGTTAGTTCATGTATGTTCCCTTTGCAGGAATATATAGAATTCCCTATATGTGTGAGTTTTTTAGTGTTTTGGGCTTTCAAGGCTACTGCAAGGAGTGCTTGCCAGAGTTGTTGAAAAAACTATGTGAAGCCAACGCAAGGAGTGCGTTAGAACTTAGTTTTGAGTTTAGGAAGAGCGTGCCAGGTGGGCACACCATAAAAATTCACAAGATCATAAGGAATAGTGAAATAAGTGCATAGAGTGAGTGCAAGGAGTGTGATTACACTCATAGCAGTGTAAAATATCAGAAGGGAAGGTTGTGCAAGGAGTGTATACCAGAGTTACTGAAAACTTTTAGAGCTAATGCAAGGAGTGCGCAAGAGATTCTGGGAAGTCTAGGAATTAGGAGAGTTGAGTGAAAGGAGTGCACAAGCCAACATACTACTAAAGTGTTGGTGAAGCTTAGAAGGAAGAGTATAGACAACCAGGGGGTTGTTGAAGGAACACTCTGATAGTGTTCGAAAGCTCAAGAGAAAGATAAAAGAGTGCTAGGAGAGCACAAGAAGTCATCTGAAAAGAACAAAGGGACTGAACCCTTTGAAACTGAAGAGTTGAAATATCAGAGGAAGAGCGTGAGTGCTAGGAGGGAACAAGAAGTTGTTGAAAAGAACAAAGGGTTGAGCCCCTCTGAAGTTAGATAAATTACAAGCTCGGGAGAGATAGTGCAAGTGTGCAGAGACTGATAAATTTTTTAGTTCCATATTTTGGGAGATTCAGAAGGAGTGCATAGGTGACCTTCAAAGGTCCCATGTTCATAAGATATGGCGCAAGTATGCACAGATCCCTGTAAGGAGTGCATAAGGTGAAAACATTCTAAGTTTCAGACTGCAAGAGAAGTGCAAGTGTGTGCTCACACTTCATATAAAATGTTGAAAAATATCAGGAGGATTAGCATTTTCCAAATGCAAGCAGAGGCCAAGGCGTCATCCCTGCAGAATAATATTCAAAGGCCAAGCCTTTGAGAATTTGAGAAATCCTTTGTTAGAAGGAAAGAACAACCATAGAAGAAAAGGAGGAAGCTACAACAGTCATTGGATCAACCCCATATGAGAGGAGGAGTGCACAGAAAAGGATAAAATATCCCAACCATCAGATCTGAGTGCAAGATTGTGAGTCGTCGATCTCACAGTTTGAAGATTCGACACTCCGAGAGGAATTGACCTTGGAGTTTCTAGGAGGAGAAATCCTAGAACCTTTGAAGTCTTGGAGTGGATCTACAATGTAGATCAAGGGCAACGAGTGTGACTCATTGATCCTTGAGTGATTCAGGAGTTCAATGGTCTGGGAGAATTTGGGTGTGGTTGCACAAAGGAAAGAAAGTCCCGAAGTCCTGAAGCTCGGAGTAGATCCTAACCATTGGCATCAGGGATACGTGTCAACAGATCGTCGAATGTTTGGAGTTTAGCAGTCCGGGAGATTGTGTGGAAAAGTTGTCTTGGGTCAGAAATCCCTGGAGGCCCGAAGCCTAGAGTAAATCTAGACTGTAGATCTAGGATGAACCATGACCGTAGATCCCCAAGCTATCCGTAAATTTGACGTTCAGGGGAAAGTGGGTTCCAAGGTGTGAAAAACCATGAAGCCCAAATCCTGGAGTAAGTGTAGACTGTCGATTTGAGATAGATTTCAGCCACTCGATCCGAAAGTTTGGAGTTCGCACATTTGTGGGTATTTCATGTTAGAGCTGAGGAAAATCCCAAATCTCGGAGCCCCAGAGTTAATGTGAGTCGTAGGTCGCACCGCGGAGTGTGGACCATTGATCCAATATCTTTTTGAGAATTCACGAGTTCAACATTCAGAGGAATTGGGGTGTTGTATTTTTGAAACCTCTGAAGTCCGAACCTTCGGAGCACCAAAGTAGAACCTTTTTTGTTAGTGCTTGGTTCTAGCCCACGATCACATGAGAGTTTTACTGAAGTAAAGGGGATAGTGCCAAAATTTGATAATAAAGGAGAATAGGGCTTAGAGAAAGTGCCTGCAAGTCTTAGTGGGACCTGCATAAGGAAATTAAGGGCCTTTGAACATTAAGAGAGGATCCAACAGGGATTCAAGAGCTAATTCATATCCTATGTGAATGATTCTAGACTAAGAGGTCGTGTGAGCTCCAAGTGAAGGTGGGGGTTTGCATCAAGTGGTATCAGAGATCAAAAAATATTTCTTCTGATACCATCAAGTGGTATCAGAGATCAAAAAATATTTTTTCTGATACCATCAAGTAGTATCAAAGTTGATTTATGTTTGCAGACAATATGCAAAGGAGGAGAGACAGAGTATTGACAATCTATGTGAAGACTGTTTGCAAGTGTGTAACAGACAGTAGACAGCTAGGTGGGCTGAAAGAAAAGGACCAATTGTGTTCTTGAAGCATAGGAGAGTTTGTGGTGCTCTTAAGGTGGGAAGTTGGATAAGGGATCGAGAGAGCAAGGAGTGCTCAGGAGAAGGAGCAACCACAAGGTGTGCGCTTACACTTAGAAGGATTGTAAAAGGTCATAGAAGGTTCCAGCAGGTGAACCAAGAGGATAGGTGAGGAGAAGCTTGGAATAGGATGAATGTAGCTCACAACAAGGAAGTGGAAGCTCATGGAGGAGAGGATAAAATGGATACTAAAGGCCATAGACAAGGTCCAAGAGGAGATTGCAAGAAGATGAGCATAGAGGAGATATATAAAGAGATCAAGGAAACCAATGAGGAGCTCGAAAGATTGATGCTGAAATGGAAGAGCATACAATAAGGAGAGAAAGAAAGTTGTAGGTATGAGTGGCCCATGAAGAAGAAATAAAAGTGGCATATTCAACATTTAATTTCCARGAAGCATAAGAAGATGTTGAGGAGGTGCCCGATGAAAGATWAAAACCTCAATGACATAGAGGAAGAAATGGTTTGCATYTGTGAACCAGAAGATGGAGAGAKAYTTGGTGATGAGGAATGGAGATCARCTGGAGATMTCATAGATTKCCATGAGGGAAATGAGAAGAGGTTAGTTGAATATCTCATAGAMTTCCARGAGGGAAGAAAGGAAAAGTTAGGTTTCCAGTTGGGAAAAGAGGATATGAGAATKTATGAGAGTCTTAGGAACTCAGAGAAGAKTTCAGAGAAGCAAGGAGTGCTGACATAAAATAAGAGTGAGGTCAGACTGTCTAAGAGTCTCGAGAAATTAGAGAAGAGTTTGGATCAGSAAGGGGTRCTAAMAGGAGAAGAGGAAGATCAGAGGTGCATTATGATCATTGGGGGAATCAAGATATTCCTGCCAAKAATCCCAGYAGGAGCTAGTGCATGTGTTGCACATGAGGAAGTGATGCAGGAGGCATCYAGAAAYGAGGCCATGGGGTCAATTTTTTTTTTAAACTAACAATTTATGTCATACAGGTGCAGAATAAGAAAGACATCCATCAGAGACTGTCATGGAGGAGGAGAAGGAGAAAACATTGACATCTGCTCAAGTGATGAAATAAGAGGAGGCCCGCACATTTGTGAGCCAAAGAAATATTCAAGAGAAGTGTTCAGATAAAATTCTCACTCAGTCGGAGACAAAGTTGAAGATGTTGGAGGATTGGTTAAGAAATCCAGAGACAATGAAAGACTGTCAAAAGGATATGGTCATGAAAAATGGAGAAGAATTCTAGCCTAAGGAGCTGCTGGATGAAGTTTGAATTATACCGACATAAAGAGATGAAATAAGAACATAGGAACTTGAAGAAATAAAACTATCAGGGGAGATGGCTAAGAAACAAGTCAGTAATATTGTTGTAGAGTTGGAGTCTATAGTGGAGTGGAAAGAAAATGCCACATGAGATGAAGTTAGCATGGGAGATCATAATGATCTTCCTTTTGATTTGAATGAAGAATTGGAATCCCTAGTAGAAAGAGTAATAACCTAGAGTAGGCTCATCCAACAGGTCAAGTTGGATATTTATGAAGAGGAGGAGATGCAGCAGAGAAAACTGCAGGAGAGGATCCAACCCATGGACAAGATGGACAAGGAGATAGAGGGCATAAAGAGTTGATGCTAAAGTCAGCAAAGGATACATTCAACAAAAGGTGGAGGCTAACAAGAAGATATTGTAGTGGAAAAATGAATGGGGTACTGCAACATAAAATCTGGAGACCAGGAGGAGTGCTTGCAGTAGCAGCAAGACAACAACAACAAGGCATAGGAGAATGTGGACAACTACAAAGTGCAGTTTGGGACTCAGGAGGGTCTCAACAACACCAGTAGTAGAAGAGCCATGAGAAGGAGCTCATGATTTTTTTATTAGAGGATTATGATGTAGGAGCATCACTCCAACTCATCAGTGCATCAACAACCAGCTCAACAACACACTATGAGGCAGTGGATCCCAAGGAGAGAGAAGTGCTAACTTTATTTTTTTTGAGTTTAAATATCAAATTTAATTTAAATTTAATATTGTAAGGATCGAGGAAGGTCGAGTCACTATATTTTTATAGGCTACATGTAAATTCACCTTTAATGGCTAACAGGTAGATAGATCTAGATCTGATTTGGACTAGATCTAAATTAATTGTAATATTAATGTAAGTAGGTGGAGGAAGGCTTAAGAAGCCCCTCTTATGTAAAAAGATCAATTGCATCAAGATTTCATAAGGGGAGGATGTGAATGAGATACAAAATAGAAGAGAGAAGAGGAGATAAAGAGCCAAGACTCTGTTGTAGTCTACTTTTGTACACATTATAAAGAGAATTCATATTTAATGAAAGCAAATTTCCCTCCATACGAGTTTCTGTATGTGTGTTCTGTGTGAATGAATGTGTTTTCTGAATGTATTTACTATGTATATTTATGAATTTTGTTAGTTCATGTATGTTCCCTTTGCAGTAATAGATAGAATTACCTATCTGTGTGAGTTTCTAGGTGTTCTAGGCTCTCAAGGCTAGTGCAAGGAGTGCACCCGAGAGTTGTTGAAAAAACTCTGTGAAGCTATCACAAGGAGTGTACTAGAACTCAGTTTCGAATTCAGTAAGAGCATTCCAGGTGGGCACACTAGAACAAGTCACAAGATCAGAAGGAATATTGCAAGAGGTTCATAGAGTGAGACCAAGGAGTGCACCTAAACTCATAGAAGTGTAAAATCTCAGAAGGGAAGGCTATGCAAGGAGTTCACAATAGAGTTACTAAAAACTTTGAGAGCCAGTGTAAGGAGCGTGTAAGAGAGTCTCAAAATTCCAGGACTTAGGAGAGTTGAGTGCAAGGAGTGCACAAGCCAACATACTGCTAAAGTGTTGGTGAATCTTAGAAGGAATAGTGCAGATAGGAAGGGGGTTGTTGAAGGAACACTTTAATAGTGTTCTAAATCTCATGAGAAAGAGCACAGAGTGCTAGGAGATCACAATAAGTCATTTGAAAAGAACAAAGGGACTGAACCTTTTGAAACTGAATATTTTAAATCTAAGGAGGAAGAGAGTGAGTGCCAAGAGGGAATGAAAAGTTGCTGAAAAGAACAAAGGGCCGAGCCCCTGTGAAGTTCGAGAAATTACAAGCTCGGGAGAGATAGTGCAAGTGTGCACAGAGTCTCGACAAAGTGTGCAGAGACCAAGAACCTTTTAATTTCCATATTTCAGACGAAGTGCAAGGAGTGTGCAAGGGACCTTCAAAGGTCCCAAGTTTAGAAGAGATAGTGCAAGTATGTGCAGAGCCCTGTAAGGAGTGCAGAAGGAGAAAACAATCTAATTTTCAGACTGTAGGAGAAGCACAAGTTTGCTCTCACACTTCATCCAAAGTGTTTAAAAATCTTAGGAGGAGTATCATTTTCCAAATGCATGCAGAGGCCAAGGAGTCAACCCTACCAAAGAATATTCAAAGGCCAAGCCTTTGAGAATTTGAGAAATCCTTCATTGAAAGGAAATCACAGCCACAACATAGGAGGAAGAAGCTCTAAAAACTATTGGATTAGATGTAATATTTGATTTGGTCCATTGGATCAACCCCAGATCAGAGGAGGAGTGCACAGGAAATGAGAATAGATCCCAACCATCGGATCTGAGTGCAAGTTGATCTCATGGTTCAGAGATTCGACACTCTGGGAGGAATTGACCTTGGAGTTGCTAGGAGGAGAAATCCATGAAGCGTTGAAGTCTCGTAGTGGATATACACCATATATAAAGGGGGACGGGTGTGAGTCATTGATCCTCAAGTTATTTGGGAGTTCAGTGGTTTGAGATAATTTAGGTGTGGTTGCACAAAGGGAAGAAAGTTCTGAAGTCCCAAAGCCCAGAGAAGATCCTGACCGTTGGCGTCAGGGATACATGTCAACAAATCACCAACTATTCGGAGTTCAATATTATGGGATCTTGCATGGAAAAACTGTCTTAGGGTAGAAATCCTCGAAGGCCTGAAGTCCAAAGTAAATCTATACTGTAGATCTAGGACGGAGCGGGATTGTAGATCCCAAAGCTATCCAAAAATTTAGCGGTCAACAATTCTGGAGAAAGTGGGTTCCAAGGTGTGAAAAACCTCGAAGCCCAAAGCTCGGAGTAGGCGTAGACCGTCGATATGAGATAGACGTCAGCCACCCGACCAACAAGTTTGGAGTTCTCATGTTCGGGTGTATTGCATGTTAGAGCGGAGGAAACTCCCGAATCCCGGAGCCCCAGAGTTACTGCGAGTCGTAGATTTCAACGCAAAGTGAGGACCATTGATCCCATATCTGTTTAGGAATTCAAGTGTTCTACATTCAGAGGAATTGGGGTGTTGTATTATTGAAACCTATGAAGTTTGAAGCTTCGGAGCATTGAAGTAGCACCTTTTTGGTTAGTTTTTGGTTATATCCCATGGTCACATGAGATTTCCAACGAAGTAAAGGGGCTAGTGCCGAAATATTATAATAAAGGAAAATGGGGCTTAGATAAAGAACTCGCAAGTCTTTGTGGGACATACACAAGGAAATTAATGGCCTATGAACATTAAGAGAGGATCCAATAGGGATTTGAGAGCTAATTTAGCTCCTATGTGAACAATCCTAGACCAAGAGGTCATCTGAGCCCTAGGTGAAGGTGGGGGTTTGCATCATTCTTTCTCAACATGCCCAATTGATATGCATAGTTGTCATCTTGAAGTATTTTCCAAATCATATCTCCATTGAAATTCTTCTATAATTATCATTGATTATAGAAATCCTCAACTGGTATCTTCCTCAAGCAATCATTCCACATTTTGAA
>SNQJ01S0195019.1:3898-17568 GCA_010110895.2 Picea sitchensis | reverse complement strand
CGGATTGAGCTCTGATTTGGTGTCAAATCGACTTGGGAGCCGATCCATTAGTGGTTGGGAGGCCGACCAGTTTCATAAATGCGTCGTTTAGCAGGCACGCGGGTTTTTTACCCCACAGCTGCGCATCGTGCACATATGCGTGCCATTTACGAAGCTGTTACGCGCATGCGCGACCAGTGGGTGCAAAGCGCCTTGTAATTTTTTGGCCATTTTGTATAGTTTTGACCCTTTTGTTGTGCTGTGGAATTAACCTTGTGCCATGAATGACTGTTTTTCTGTGTTGACGATACGGAGTTCTTGTCGCCCTATGCGGACGAAATTTCAGTGATAACAGTCAGGTTGATCCCGTTGAACATGTAAATGTGGGCACTTGTCAAGGCCTCATCATGGGGTGGGTTGGAACTGCCCCCGGCAGTGGGGGTTTGAGCAACCAAAGATTGTTGCTGCGGAAAAGGCTGAGTAAGCATAGCAGGTTGTGAATTTCCCTTGAAAAGTTTGGCCACTTCATCGCGATGTGGGCAGTCTCGAGTGTAGTGATCGTCACCACAAATGAGACATGGGAATTTTGGTTTTCATTGTGGTTGTTTTCCGGCGGCAGGGGTTTGCGATTGATTTTTTGGTTGTTCGTTATTGTTTTTCTTTGGTTTGTTTCTCGCTTTCTTCTTGCCCCTAGGTTGTTGTGAAGGGGTCGATTGGACCACATTCACATCAGAGACCTGAGTTTGAGGGGGGGTAGAAGAGGGTGCAGTCGAGATGGGAGCAGGTGTCGAGGCAGGCCGCTGAATCATTCTAGCCGACTGGGTACTAGATTGGGTTTTGACGGAGCCAATAACTCCATCCACGTGGGAAGAAGATGATGGTTTGGATGGATCATTAGTGGCATGAGTAGCATTCGGTATCAACTCATACAGAGAACTGGATTGTGAATAGACTAAGTCTAAGTACTGAGCTCGAGCAATGGCTTCTTCCTCAGTGACTACACCACCCATGGCAACATCACGAGCAATCTGGGGTAACAATGATTTAGTGAACCATTCCGCCAACAATTGGCCAGGAATAACCGCTTTGATCAGCCTTCGTCGTCGTCTCCATTCATGAATATGATCGAAGATATGTACGGACGTTGTATGGAGAAGGGAGGTTAATAGTTTAGTACTCGTCTTGTATCAAATGGGTAATTGGAAGTGTGTGAGGAAGGACATGGCGAGAGAGTTGAAATTGTGAAAAGACGCACGCGGTAATTCAATGTATCATTTCACTACGGAACCCGTAATTGTTCATTGGAAAAGACGCAAACGAATAGAATCGTCCATGAGGGAGTTGGATGAACACCACAAATGGAAAGTCATCACGTGGTTGTTTGGATCTTCTCCGGACTTTCCGTCAAATTTTGGGATATCAAAAGGAAGTTTAGTTGGAATAGCTAGCCAAACCAGAGAATGATAAATAGGATCATTCGTTAACCGAGACAAGTCTGGAAGGTCCAAGGTAGCTAGAAAAGGTAGTTGTCGGTTAACCTGTGGGTAATGTTGGTGTGGCAGAGGGACACCAGTAGGGCCCATTATTGGGTTATGTGGATAATTATAACTAGTGGGCCCTCTTGTATGAGGTTGGTTTTGACCAAGGTACACAGGATTTGAGGTGTTTTGAGAAGCATGTGTGAGCGAAGGATAACCAGATGGGTTTTGTGAGTTATAGGTTGGGTTTGGCATTTATCCATAAGGAGGTTGTTGCGGAGTCTGAGAATTTTGTCCTGCCGAGCACTGTGGGTTTCCTGAAAAAAGGACGTTCCACATATTAGGCGTGGTGGACGCATTTTGTCCGTGTGGTTGATGGTGGACTCCGGATTGAGGCTGCCCCCCAGCATGAGGGTGCCCCCCGAATGGAATTTGTCCTCCGGTGGGAGGATGTCCCCCATCTTGAGGTAGAGTTCCCGAAATTTGAGAACCAGACGTAAATGATTGACCAGTTCCGCCGAGCGGATTAGGGCCACCAAGACCGGCCCCTCTAGGTTGTTGGATAGGTATGGAACTTCCCGATACAACTTGGGTAGTAGTAGAAGTGGGAGTATTCAGTGCTCTAAACCCAAAAGGGAGTGTAGGTCTTGGTGTTATAGGTGTGCCAATCGCAACTTGGTTGACCACCGCATTACCAACGGGAATAGTCGGGATGTGAGGGACTATTGTAGATTGGGTCATCTGGAAGGGAAGAGTATACCTTGGGCCAACAGACGGTATGTTAGGACCAACAGGCGGTGTGGCTGTAAAAATGGTGGTACTAGTAAAATGGTTTAGGGGTATGGTGTAGGAGATGGGCGCATCGGCACCTTCCCCTGTTCCATAAAGATCTCGCACCAGGCATGGTGGACTTCGAACAATGTCTGCGGTCCAAAAAGGGTCATCGGCTAAAGGGTTTTGATGGGACCCAGTCAGAATGTCAGAAGGATTGACGACGACAAATTCGCCAGTGGAATTGAGTTGGAGGACACGTCGTTCATATCCCTCCAGAATGTGAAAAGCTTCTGAAGATTCAGAAACAATCCGAAAATTATCCACAGGAATGGGAACTTCCTCCTGGGAAGTTGTAGTGTTTTGAACCTCGCTTTGTTGAGGAGATTCCTCCGTAGAATGAGGGGGTAAAGGGGTGTTTCCTTCCATATTTTCTGGAGGAAGTCCCTGTAGCCCCCGCGAACGGCGTGGAGGTTTGATGTTGGTGAAAAAGAGTCAACAAAAGAGGTCTATGGCCAACTACTGAGAAGAAACAGCATACGCTAATAGAAATCTAAGAATCACAACAAAGCAAACAGGACCTTCTTTTGATGACCGTATTAGTTGGTGATGAAATCCAACGTCGTGTGATCAAGTTCAGAAGGGGCGGGGATAGGGTGGAACAGTTACAATGGCGACCTGCTTAACGGACTTACACCTTGGTACAAGCTTCCATGCAATAATTGTGGATTTACCCTCCAAGGAGCCCAAGTGAGTTTGACCAATGTCTGCTCCAGGTACAGTGAGACTTCCCATCATTGTCACCTTGTGTAAGACCCTAAATATTATGGCCACTAAGGTTACCAATTCACAGTCAGCCCCTGGGTGGGAACAGTCGACAGTCCGATCTGAATGTATGGGCAGGGTATCGAGCCCGAAATCAACTAAAAGGATTCCACACAGTAATTGTGGATTTACCTTGAAGTGACCCCCATAATATGATCTGACCACCACAATCAATTAAACCACGGAGGGTTAGTCCCTGTAGCTCACCCGAATGCGACCTCGTGAGTAACCCCTATGTTAGAGGGGGATGCCAGGCAGACTTATACGATGATTGGATTTTACTCTCCCTAACTCAGGATGCTACTGTTTGATTTGGAAACTTTGGAGAGTTATGCTCACAGCCTAATCCAAAGTACTAAGCCTATTCTACTGTTGGTGGAGGATCCTAGAAAAGAAAAAGTTCTAAATAATTTTTAATTAGCATTCATTTTATAACTATTATTTACTCAAAAGGGGTGCATGGAAGTGAAACGAATGGAATTATGACTCAGTCCCAAAAAATGCATCAAAGATGATAAATAGTCATTTCTTTTCGATGAACATCTATCTAAGGGAGAGAGAGAGAGTTATTTTCACTAACAAGCAGAAATAAGGAATGTCCTCAAACAAATTTTCCTCAATCAAATCCTGATGTGATGCTAAAACTTTTGAGATACCTTCTAATATGCACAATCAATCATGAATATGCCTTCTATTGTTTGCATATGAATAATGATTAATTCAAAACAATGCTCGTCTTGAAAATTATCTTCTTGGATGAATGAAAATCAGACCGACACGAGAAAGAATCATACAAACAATACACCCTCTCGTTGTGATTGAAACAAGAAGTGAAAGAAAAGAAACAATCAAAGAGAAATCAAACTTCACACCCAAAAAGAAAAAGTCAAAGAACAATGATCTTGACTAAAACTAAATGAAAAGATATGTATACCTTTGACGACCTTCACCGGCGTTTTTCGTTCAGTTGGCGAGGAGAGAAAGACAATGCATGGGTTTCAGACTCCAAATGGTAGAAAAACTCAACAACAATAGTGAAGAAGGCTACGAAATCCAAACAGCAAGATGTTTGTTCTTCAAGAAAAAGACAAATGTCAAAGCTGGAAAGAAGAAGGATTGACTCACAAGGTTACCCAACAAGAGAGACACAAAGGAAAAAACCAGAAAAAAAAAATTCTGGAAGGTTTACTGGCCAAAGGAGGGCTGGCACTCTGTTGTCAAGGACAAGGATCGTTATAGTGCTCTGTGCAAGGCTGTTAGGGAGCATTGGCACTCTGTTAACACAGGGACAGGGGCGCCAGGTTCAAAAACTCCCAAAAATGTCAAGAAATCCAAAAATTGTAATTCAATCTCGACAATTAGGCCGAGTGTGATGGGGTAGGGAGCCAATCAACTCATGAAACCAATTAAAAGAGGAGTGAACCAGGTTTGAAAAATTCAAGGGGTAAAACAAGGTCTATGAGGAGAAATCAAAACAAGAAGTTTCGATTTGAGGACTCCCCAGCGGAGTCGCCAGTTTCTGTTGTAGGAAAATCTCCCTGCGGACAGGTAGATTGCCTCAAAGAGCTAGACCCTACTCTAAGACAAAAAGTGCTTAATGTGGACACTGGCTTCCTTTCAAATCCATACAAACTAGCACATGAGAAGGAAGGAGAACAGCAGTACCTTTTTATCGATGTTTGTCCCTGCACGCTCCAAATCAAGCTCTGAACTCGAGATCCTCGTTGAATCCTGTAGACAAACAAAGTACGACCGCTTCCTACTCTATTGATGTTAGCTTGAAAACAGATCTATCTATCAATGATAAGTTCATGTAATATCAGACACAAACTAGAAAGAAACATGCCAAGCATGTCATATTAATGAGAATAACAACAGCAGTACTTACAATCGTAGATGCAAATGCGACAGCTTCGTCAAGTTCCCTTTGTCTAACCCTTGCTTGACAGATCCACAACATGGATGACAATAGCTTCACTGATCACTCTCCTTTGGCTAGCTATGTGTTTCCTATGAGATCATAGGTTTCATGCTAGAAATTCTTCCCCCTTTTCACCATCATAGAGCTTGCTTATATAGGTTAAGAGGAGCTTAACCTCTTGAGTTATCTTTAGAACAAGTTGAGGAACTCCCTCCTTAGATCAGGGATCCTCTGATAGAACCAAGAATTTGAATGCAACTGCCTTCTAAACTTGAAAGATCCTCCCCTTATTCTCCTCAACGGGCCAACTATTGCCTCAGATTAGACAACGCTCCCTCAAAAGGGGAATCAGAGCGTTGTAGCGCTCCCTAAGAAGCTTGAGGGAAGCGCCAGCACTCCAAAAGTGGATAGCACTCCTTCAGAAGGGCAGGAGACCATTATAACACTCCATGAAGCCTTATAGGGGAGCGCCAGTGCTCCCTAGACTGATATAGGGGAGCGCTCACCCTTAGAACCTTTGATTAATATCTCTTCTCAGGTGTCAAGAGTTCCTTGACTTCAGTTAACCAGTTCTCCTTCTCCAAACCAAGTGTATGAGATGTTTTAAGTGCCTCCTTAGTGTCGTCGGCATGTAAGTATGCTTGAACAACATTTGTGACACTTGTGAACAACTTGCGACACTTGTGAAAGTTGTAAGGAAGATGCGACACTTACGACAATTGAGAGGAACATGCGACACTTATCCAGTTGAGTAATTTTGACGTGTAACAAGGGGTGATGCTGAAAATTCCAGATTCTGAAACACTTGATATTTTCCATCTTAATTTTTCACTTGATGGCCTTCATCATGATTTGAATTTAGTTTTTTGATAAGAATAAATTTTCAAGGACAGGAAGGCATACTTGAGTTGTTTTCTTTAAAAACAAGGACAGTGTAAAGAGTTTTAATGATGATCGTATCTTCTCATGATTATAAAGTGAAACCAAGAAGACTAGTCTGAACAAGAAGTTTCTTTTGCCAGTTTGAGTTTCAACAACTTACAGCACTGATACTTTGAGATGGACCTGACTATTACTTTATGATGAAACATTTTTGTTTCTGTTCATGAAATAAAAGGTGACACAGACATGAATTCATTCAGAACACATAAAAATCAAGCAAAATGAAAAGAACCAAAATAAATAAATATATAAAAAAGAAAAATATGTACAGAGGTGGATCTGGAAACATCAAGAGAAATAACTATTGAGAGCTTGGCCATTCACCAGGAAGGTGTCTGGCTGTCCCTCCAAACTGTGTAGATGGAAAGAGCTGGTACCTGTTTTTTCAGCAATTACGAAAGGTCCCAACCACGGGTTTTGGAACTTGGTGTGTTCCCCTTTTCCCTCGTGAGGTTTATCCCATTTGAGAACTAGGTCTCCTACCTCGAAGTTTCTATCAGAAGAAGAGTTTGAATCAAACCAACTTTTCACAATCTATTGATGCTGATCCAAATTCTTCTTTGCTTGTTCTCTTACTTCCTCTAGTTTTAATAAGGCATTGATTTGAATTTCTAGAGGAGGGCAGATCTCTTCTTGGACTTTCTGCGATAATTACAGAGATGGAAGTAGAACATGAGGAGGTAGGATTGCTTCTCTCTCGTAAACGAGAAAGAAAGGAGAGTTACCAACAAAGGTTTTGGGTGTTACTCTGCTATCCCATAGTGCATTAAACAAAGCATTGTGCCGGTTCTTGTGGTTTTCAGAAACTATCCTCTTAATGATCTTGATCAAATTTTTATTTGTTGATTCTACTAGGCCATTTCCTTGGGGATAGTAGCTGGCAGAATATTTTAATTTAATATCATTTTCTAAGGCAAATACATTCATATAGAGGGATGAGAAATAAGATGCATTATCAAATACTAAACATTCGAGAATGCTGAATCTAGTAATGATATTCGAGTTAGGAAAAGATACTACCTGATTAGTGTTTACCACTTTCAAAGGTGTAGCTTTGGACCATCTGGTAAAATAATCCGTTGTTGTAATGATATATTTATATTGTTGTGAAGAAGCAGGGTTAATTGGCCCTATGATGTCGAGACCCCACTGCTGAAAAGGTGAATCCAACGAAATAGGTTGCAAAGTGAATGTTGCCTTTTTCACTCATCCAGCATCCTTTTGGCAGATTATGCATTTACGACATAAGGCATGGGAATATTTAAATAACATGGGCCAATAGTACCCAACTCTTAACACTTTTTTAGCAGTGGTGTCTCCATCGAAGTGTCCACCAGCCTCACCTACATGAAGTTCATATAGCACTTTTCCTACCTCATCTTTTTCCAAACAATGCATAAGAACACCATCGAAATTATTCCGAAACAATACATCATTTATTAGCTGGAAAGACGCAGATTTTAACCTGAGTGCTCTTATGTTTTTAGGATCAAGATGGTAAGGAGAAGATCCATGTGTTAAATAAAATTTAATATCATCATACCAAGAATTAGCAACAACTTGTGTACAGCTGATTTGTGTCTTGTTGTGTTGATTTACAGTTGAGATGTTAATTTGACTTTCTTGTTCTTCAACTGAATCGGCCACTAGTTTACATAGGCCCTGACCTCTAACAATATGTGCAAGAGTTATTTTGAGGTTGTATTCTTGTAACGATGTCGTCTGATTTTCCCATTTTTCACCCAGTTCCTTTTGTACTAATAAGTTTGTCACAACAGGGTAAGGAATGATGACTTTAGTTCTACATTTCAACAGATACGACTGGAAGTGTTTCACTGCTTTAAAAACAGCATACGCCTGCTGATCTACAGCTGGGTAATTCAGTTCATACCCTTTGAAATATGATCTCATGAAGGCAATGGGTACTTCATTGCTTTCATTACTTTTCTGTGTTAACACCGTAGCATAAGATTGGTCGGAGGCGAAGGTGTAAAGAGTGAAATCTCGAGAGAAATTAGGACTCATCAGGGAAGGAGCTTCAATTATTTCCTTTTTTATAGAATCAAAAGCTTGACTTTCTTGGGGTCCCCAACGGTACTGAATATCCTTTTTAATTAAATTTTTCAAGGGCCTTTCCATTTCTAAGAAACTTGGGACAAATCTTCTGACAAAATTAATTTGGCCTAAAAAGGATTGCATAGATTTTTTGGAGGAAGGGGGAGGAAGTTTGGCAATGGCTTGAGTTCTTTCGGGATTGATGATCATTTCGTCACTGGACACTATGAACCCAAGTAGTTTTCCTTGTTCCACCATGAAGAATAACTTCTTAGGATTGAGAGATATGTTGTACTTGCGGCATCATTCTAGAACAACCTTAAGGTGAGACAAGTGATCTTTCTTGTTTTTGGAGAAAACAGTAACGTCATCAAGATAGACCACTACTGATTGATTTGTGAGACCATGAAAATCAATGTCCATTTCTCTCTGGAAAGTGGCCCCAACATTTATAAGCCCAAAAGGCATATTCCTGTGGGCATAAGTGCCCCATGGGGTACGAAAGGTGGTTTTTAATTGGTCTGAGGGGGACATGAGGACCCGGTTGTATCCCGAAAAACCATCTAACAAGGATAGTCTTTCGGAACCAGATATATGCTGAAGAATTTGTTCTGTTGGAGGAACAGGATAGTTATCTTTATCAGACACTCAGTTTAAGTTATGAAAATTGACACAAAGTCGAATTTCACCACTTTTCTTCCTTACATGAACCAAATTAGACACCCATTATGTGTGTCTCACCGGGAAGATTATATTTGCGTTTAGTAATTTATTTAGTTCTTTCTTGACAGTGGGTTTCAATTTGGGGTGCATCTTTGTTAATTTCTACTGAAAAGGTTGAGTTTGTAGTTTCATGGGGATGATATGTTGTATTATATTAGTATTGAATGTTTTCAAATCATCATATGTCCAGAAAAAAACATCCTTGAATTCTTTAAACGGATTTATAAAAGCAGATCATTCTTTCTCGGAGCATCCCATTCCCAAAATGACATTTTGAGGATTATCTTTAGTCCCTAGATTTATCGTTTCATGAGTCAAGGAAGAGCTGTTCATTTTACAATTAACTGACCCTATAAATTTATTATGCAAATCATAAAATTTCTCCAGTCTTATAACGTATTTTGGAATAGAGTTTACCAGATCAGACGTTGATTTAGGAGATCTAGGATATGATATTACCATGAAGTTGTGGAGGTTTTCATCGTGAGTGCCTTCATCGATAATTGCACCTTGGAAAGTGTCCTCCATATGCAAGAAGTTGATGATTTGTTGTTCATCGTCAAACACTCTCCAATTGGTGATGTTTTCTGAGATCGATGGCCTGAACAATAATTCAATCGAAAATGCATTCAGAGAGAGACCTTCTGTGGGAAAAAGTTTAGAAGAAACATTAGCCAATAAACCAGCTTCTGAATTACTTAGTCTAGGAATGGAATTGATGGTAAACGCTGAAAATTTTTGTATCAAACTCCATACCTCGGTTTGATAACTTTTGAGATGTGGTGACAAGAAATGTATGGAGTTTCTTACCTACCTGACCACGATTTTTGAATCACCAAACACCATTAAATTTCTAACGTCCATATCCAGAGCTTTCTTAAGCCCTTGTAGGAGTGCTTCGTATTCAGCAGTGTTATTAGTGCATTCAAACTCTAATCGACATGCAATAAAAGTATTATTACCTGCGGGGTCGATGAGTACACATCCTGCACCGACTCCTTCTTTGGATTTGGATCCATCAAAGTAAAGTGACCATATTTGAGATTCGTTTGCAGTGTTCGGCACATTTGGCAAAGTTGGTGACTGAGTACAGGTCATGAGTTCTGATTGTTGCCCAGAATCGGTGATGGGGGGAATTTCAGTCATGAACTTACCAAAGAAGGTGTTCATTCCCTGCATTTCAAGTGAATTAGTAGTAAAAGGTTCATTTGGATCATTTAGATCTATCACAATATGCTTGAAATAGTGTTCACGGTTTATCCTAATCTTATTTGGCTACCCATTTTCCAGTAACCAAAAATGAGACCAATATGTGGCAAAGTACCCACGCAGCTGCTCGAACCAGTCCCTGCTTAAAAATAAACCATAGACTTTTGGGATGTCAACAACAATGATGTCAATAATTTGGTGAACCTTAGGATTAGAAGATAACCTAACCAGAACATTCTTAAGTTCATTGATTACCTTAACGTTCGTCCGATCGAGCTGAATGATTTTGAGACTAGAAGGTTGAACTTCTGTGTTAATTTTTTGGCAAACAGATAAAAGCATCACATTTGATGATGCATCAGAATCCACCATGCAATGATGTACATTTCTATTGAAATTTTCAAAAGTTAATAAGAAAGGTGGGACATTTTTACGAGTGTTAACAGCAGAAGTCTGTTGATTTTTTGTCGTTGTCCCTGAAACAATTTTATCTACATTTGATACAGTTTTTTCAGTTAGATCCTTTTTATCTAAAGGTTCAGATGTCGTTTTAGTAGGGATCTTTTTGGTTGTTTAGAACTAATTTATGAAATATTCTTGCTGCTAGGATCGTTGTTCTTACTGTTTTTTGTGACATTTTGAAGCATTTTCTATAGAATAAGAGGAAATTTCAAAAGCTTGTAAATAGAAATATTAGCCCTCAATTTTTTTAGATATTCAATCAAGTCATATTCTAAGACTGGGGCTGCTAAACTCTATTTTATTTCATCTTGTTTCGACTATTTTGGAGGCACATTATTACTCATTTCAGAAGATGGTTTGCTCTGTATTTTTCTTCTCGCGTTGTAAGGGTGGAAAGTTTCAAAGTTTTCTTGAAAGATACTGTCAGAAAAGTTTCCAAAGATATTGGGAGATGAGTCCTCTTCTTCAGCTACTTCTTCTTCAACTATGTCTTCTGAACTTTCAGGAGGCACAAAATTATCATGTGCTTCAAGAATGGTTTTCAAAGCATACTACAAGCTTTCAAAATTGAGACCTTTAGTGGTCTGGTTTGGCCAATTGGGAGGAAAAAAAAATTTGAAAGGAGGTTTAAAACTTCCTTTGCTTGAGGATGCCTCCTCGGCTACTCTCTTCAAATCAATGACTTGATTTGATAGTTTTTGAAAATATTTTTGCAAGCTTTCCAGGTCTAAAGTTTCTAGTTGACCTTTGACTTGGGGAGGCCTCGTAAGGATTTCTATTTTCGTTTTAGAAGATGAAGTTGTTTCAGATTCACTATTGAGATTGTCTTTCAAGCTTAATATATCCTTTTCAATTTGGATGGCTTCTTCGAAGGCTTCCAACAATGTAGATTTTTTAGACCTTTTTGTTGGCATGTTTTTAGACAGAGGTAGAGTATGCATGTTTGTCATTGATGGCGCATGTTTTTCATTGATGGCGAAGATCAGCACGATCAGATGGAAAAGATCAGCACGATCAGTAGCATAGCAATAATGGCAAGATCAGCAGTGTAAGCTTAGAAGGAGGAAAACAGTCAAAGCACGACAAAGGTGGCAAGATCAGTAGTGTAAGCTCACAAGGAGGAAAACAGTCAAAGCATGACAAAGGTTTCATTTCAGAGTTTCACAGATCCAGAAATCCAAAGGAAAGAGGTTCAAACTCGTGATATGCAAAATCGCAATAAAAATCCTGACCATTGGAGTCATAGGACACGTGGCAAGTGATTGGAATTTTGCTGACTTTCACATTGGAGGAGTCAACGGAGCATGGTGTGGGAACTCGCGATATGAAAGATCATGAAAAGATCTGGACCGTCAAATCATCAAGATCGTGGACCATTGATCAGGCATGATGAAGGCCCATGAAGTTGCAAAATCGTGATAAGATCTTGACCGTTGATTCAAGAAGGATACATGGTGAAATCGTGATAATATCTGGACCGTTGGTTCCATAGGACACACGGCGAAAGATCATCGTTTCATTGACTGGAAATTCAAAGGAGCATAGTGCTCGTTTGATTGGCAAGTGGTTTTATCTCGTGGTCACATTGTCAAGAGTTGGAGAGCAGAGCTAGAGATGCCAAGCTCCATCTCAGAGTTTCGGGGATCATGACTTGGAGCATTGAGACCCTTCATCACAAGAATCATGATATGCGAGATCGTGATGAGATCTGGACCGTCGGATCATTGGAGATCTTGACCGTTGATCAGGCTCGATGAATTTCATAAGTTCATGAAATACGAAGCACCTTTTGGCGTAGCCTGTGGTCACCATCGATGTTCACGTGAAGGGAAGAAGCTAGTAGTGTTAAGCTCCATCTCGGAGTCTCAGCGATCGCAACTTGGAGTATCAAGATCCATCATCACAAGAATTGTGATATGCGAGACCGCGATGAGATCTAGACCATCAGATCATTGGAGATCTCGTTCGTTGATCAGGCTCGATAAAGTTCATAAGTTCATGAAATATGAAGCGCCTTTTGGCATAGCCTGTGGTCACCACCAGTGGTCACGTGAGGGGAAGAAGCTAGCGGTGCTAAGCTCCATCTCAGAGTTTCAGCGATCATGACTTGGAGAGTCAAGATGCCTCATCTTCAGATCCACGAAACATGAGTCATAAAATCACCTTCTGAATAGGCGTGTGGTCACCGCCTGAGACCACATGTGAAAGGAAAGGTGAAGGGAGCCAAAGGCACAAGGTTCAATAGGTTCACAATGTAACTGCTAGAACCAACTTACGGTTTTTTCCAAAAGACTCGAAGAGACTTTAGGGTGATCGCCAGAGAAGATGAAGAGTCTCGAGGCATCTTCCAATGGAATGAAGACTTTTCATAGAGGCTATTGACAGATGGAAGACTGTTGGAGCCTGGAACTGCAACAAAGGGAATAAGCTCGACTGTGACAGAGAAGACGAAGAGTCTCGACTGCTGGAGAGGCTAAGGAATATCGGCATAACACCCAGTGATGATGGATGCATGGGTTTGACCGCCAGAGAAGCTGAAGAGTCACAATGATGATCAGGCAGAACACTCGACATGGAGAGAGCATGTAGAAGCATTGTGCATATAGCATGCACAAGGTGCATAGAGACTATAAGAATGCAGAACAAAGAAGAGATGAGTGTTGTTGTTGAGAGTGATTCATGCGTGTAGAAGGAGGTAGTGTGCAACACCTGAAATACACAGAAGAGGAATGGTGCATTGAATGGACATGGTGCACAGAGCATAAAAGGCAGAAGAACAGAAGGCACAAGGCATGTGTGCAGGAAGACAGTGAGGAAGATAGAGCATGGCAGTGTGCCAAGAACAGTGATGAGACTGGTAAGCCATTGATGAACATTATATCACTATAATAATTTTCAATAGAAAAGATTTATATTTCAGGGTGGTTGGGAGGTGCTAGGGAGGATTGTTGTCCTCAGAGGTTCAAGTGGGTGCTTGAACACAAGGAGTTGTAGCTTCCATCTGGTTGCAGCCAGAAAATCCAGGGTGGCAGGGTGGTGCAAGGGAGAACATTGGTTCTCTGATATATAGGTCGGTGCCTGTGTAACTGGAAGTTGGTGCTTCCATCCAGTCGGTGCTGGAACTCCTAGGGAGTTGGTGCTACCTTCTAGTGGGTGATAGAGAAACCAGGGAGTCGGTGCTTCCTTCTAGTGGGTGCTAGAGAATCAAGAGAGTTGGTGCTCTCAGCAAGTAGTAACTTGCAAAATAGAGGTTGTAGCCTCCTTATGAGTTGGTGCTCATAAGTATGATAATGTACAAAATGTAA